>JBBPFJ010000246.1:152680-216636 GCA_037975025.1 Excoecaria agallocha
TAATAATATCAAATATTATTATCCTTGTCATTTTACCATTTTATCTTTTTTCTCTATATGTGTGTGACCTATTGGGTTCCTATCCATATTAGTAGTATAATATGTAATTGTGAGTTCTAATCAAAACTCACATGAATTAAACCTCTTTAAATCATTTTATCAATCCCTATTGATATTTATGATACACTATTATACAAGTCATGAAAGTCAAGTGGTTTGACTATACCCTTCCATAGAAACAGTTCTCGTACAATTACTCCTTTCACCACTCTTATCTCAATTAGATTCTAAGTATGGATTTCTGTCAACTCATATAAAACTAATTATGTATGTTATATTAATTTAACCATTGTTCCCAAAATGCCCTTCATGGATCCCTATCCATCTTGGCATTTTACTCTGGCCAGAGATTCTCTGAACAAGGCAATTATAAAATCATGCGAGATAACTTTCCTTAATAAATCTGGGATGGTGAATCCTTTGTTAATCACCCAACTATCTTCAAGTAGGTCATGATATACCCAACGTCCTAACTATGTTCACCCCCAGTTAGAAGTAATCATTTATGGAGTCAAAGTATACCACTTGCTACTTAAGATAACTTTGGTGATTTCAAGTCTAAGGATACTTGCATAACCGCTATGAAGAGATTTCTCATTGACATAGATTTAATATCCATGTGAGGATTCTCTTTGCAGGTCTCCAATGAACTTGTTCTTCTAACAAGCATCCATATGTTAACTTTGCTTATCTTCCATAATCACAGTTATGAGAACCACTGCTTGAATAATTCAAGAAGCATAACATGTGCTAGTCTATCCGAATTAACAATGTCCTATCTTGTTAATTCTATGACAATGGATATTTAGATATTAATACATTTGCATGCAATCGACATCCCATATCATAAACACTTTCATGATTGCCTTTGTGTTGTGTTTATAATATCAATGACTTTATTTATTAATATAAGATTTACAAACTCATGCATTTAAATATAGCATTAATAAATGAATGATGCCTTTTATTAAGAATATGAATTCATACAAATGAAATATATCCCTTTTACATGGGCTTTAGGGCATACTCTCTAACAATTACTTTACACATACCAATACCTATATCTTATATTTCTAAGTATAGGAAAACACCATGAAATTACATCCAAGATTTTTATCACTTTCATATATAAGAGTCACACGAGTCATGTAATAACCTCAAGCAAATAATGCATAACTATAGAGAATATACTTTCACTAACATAATTATTGACTAGACATTATTGATGCATAAGTTCTTTATGCATCTATCTTGTTATTCTAATTTGTACATGTGATACTATAAGTTGTAAATATGCATATATAAAATGTAACCTCTTTTAGTATCACAATTTCCATATGCAACATAGATATTTTATATAAGAATCATATGAAGATCGATATAAGCATTGTCATACTTATTTAACCTTTTTAATTTACTATGATGCTTTTCTTTTACTATGAATTAGGCCTGTACTTTTCTAAAGAAGTGAATAACAATTTATACGATAGTACCCGTAAGTACAAAACTATCTAATTATAATGATGGCACTCGAAGGTACAAATCAGATACTTAAAGGTATTAAACAGTAGCTCCCTTACAAGAAGGAAACTATATGGTGGACCGGTCAAGCGGACTCAAATAGAGTCAGCTAAAGACCAAAAAAGGGTCAAACTATATTGTAAAAATATCTAAATAGTGTCCGTTGTAGTCTTATATGGGACAATGGTAACAGCTGCAAAATTACCTTTATAGACATGCCTATTTATCCACAACCTAATCACAGATGTAGGAAAATAATTTTCTTTGCTTTAACTTTGTTTACTGTACTTTACTATGTTCAATCATATACATATATGTCCATGTATACTTATATATATCTATGTACAATATAATCATATATACATATATTTTGTGAGTAATATTTTACTATACTTGAAATTTGTTTGAAAACATATAACTCTTTTTACATATGTAAAGATAATGATGCTCATCACCATGTTGTATTGAATTCCTTTAATCATATGTTATGTGTGTACATATCTGTAATATATTCACCTTTGAAGTGTATTTTACAATTAGATTCACATAATAGTGTGTTTATATCTTTATGTTTACACGCACATCCTTATAAGATATATTTATTATCACTAGAATTATAAGGAAACAACATGTATATGCATTATTATTATTTCAAAAATGCACATATATAACATCCACTGTGTAACAATATTATACATCTTATATTGACAACAATCATCATTTATCAAGCTTAGATTAGTGTGTTGAACATATATGATCAAATTATTATATTTAATAATGATTATTCAGTTATACACATCATACCTTTTTCCCAAAGTTATCACTTAATCCTTATGTGCTTATAATTTTGTTCATATCTATGCACATATATATATATATACAATCTTAAATACACATGTGAATATGCAAATATGTGTAAGTATATGGCACTCTAACTATAGGTTCTCATATGATAACATAAGAGTATAAAAGTACAATCATAACTATACTATTTCAAATAAGTAATATTCATTATGATTTTTAAAATACTAAATATATATCTACAAGCTCCTTTAAATTCATAATTAGTTTTACATTAAAGTGTTTCCATTTCTCTATATACTTATACCATATTGTAAAGCAATTCTTATTATTAAATTAGTCTACACATCTTTAGTTTCTCTCTTAAAGCCTATTAGAATAATAAATATATCTAATTTTATGCCCTTTTTAAACAAATAAATTAATTGAGTTCTTAAATAATTTAATTGAGTTCTTAAATAAATTAATTGAGTTCTTTCAAGTAATTATATGAGATGGCATTTCAAAATTCCATGGACAGATTCTAGTGAGTAACTTGCACACTAAATTAGATGTATTAAACTACAATTTTATGCAAAATGATCTTCTATAAACTTATTCTTCTATATTCCTAGTTTCTAGAACATTAAAAATCAATCATTATCAATTCTAAATCTCAAGATAATCAAGATATACTATAAGATGTTTTCACTACCAAGGCAGCAAGTTTAACAAATTTCAATCCAATATAAGACGAACCTAGAGATAGATTTAAAATTCCATTTCTTCATTTGGAGCTTAGATATAGAACTCTAGATTATAACCAAATTGGAATTATTTAATTTTCTATTCTACAACTCAAATTATGAGCAAAATACTTTAATTAGGTCAAACTAACCCAAAGATAGATTTTAATATCAATTTGAAAATTCGTAGAATAAAAATAGGTGTAGAATTAGACTAACATTCCTTAACAAGAATTCTAATTCTATATGTCTAGTTTTTCTAGAATTTTGTATCATAGCATTTAGACTTATCTACAAAAAGTTATGCGCAAAAAACTGAAATCTGCTCATTAAATCCAGACAGCAGCTCACATCCAATTTCAACTTAAAATTAAGCATACTTAAAGCCGAATCAAACAAAGGTCTCTTCTAGAAAGTTATAGGCCTATATCATACGTGAATTTACCACTAGAATTACCTAAATTGAAGTTATAAAACTCAAGATATACTCAAAATATAGAAACTAGTTCTTAGTGAACCAAAATATATTTTCTGCTTCTTTAATCTTCAACTAAATAACACATGCAAGATATAATCCTTTACATCTAAATCTTAAAACTTTGTTATCAACTCAAAATACATTCCATCACACATTTTATCCACATTTCCTCAAATTAAATCTACATGCAATATAAGTAAAGATCCCTCACATTTAATGGAATACCAAATCTTCCATCAAGGCTTCTGTCTCTTAACTTTTTCTTCTTCCTCTTGCTTGCTATGGCATTTCTTAAAGATTCCACATCACCAACCCTCACATGTTGGAAATTATTGGTTACAAACATCTCATACATAAGCGAAATTTAAAATTTTTAATCAATATATCTGATCTTGCCATGAATTTACAATATACATATTAATGAAAATAAGAAAAATTACCTTTGATTTTTGTTGTACAGTTGATTTTCCTTCTCACCGGGTTGTCGCAAACCACAGTGTCCAAAATCGAACACCTCCAATGAGTAATCCATACTAGAAAAGGAATGAATGAACAAATAATTGGGAGAAACAAGGGCTGGCCAAAAATCCCTAGATGCTAGCTAGGGAAGGTGGCAGCTAGGGCTATTAGAATGAGAGAAAAACTTTTCTTTTAATTGTTCTCACTTAACCCCTAATTCCACATCTCTTGGATTTTTATAGTTAGGTTAAAAAATCCAACTTCATAATATGATTGGGCTCTTTAAAATTGCTGGAGAATTATTAATTGGTCTTCTGGAATTATTTATAATTATTTGAGCTCAATTAAATCTAATTTAAGCCCTTTCACAAAAGACTATGCCCAAAACCCACAAACTAGGCCCTTTGTACATATACTTGGATTTAATTGCCCAAATGAATTTCAAATCCAACCAAATTAAATATGTAGGATCCATAACACTTATGTAACATATTTAATTTATTTTGGTCCAATAAATAGGCCTCTAAGGCCTTCTGTTTGGAGTTGGCATGTGGCCCTTCTTTTGGAGGGTTTCTGCGCTAACTTCATTTCTTTGGGCCTCTGTAATTCCTCCAATGGATCTATTAATTATTATATCAGCCCTATAACACTTATAGTTCAATAATAATTAATTATGAAATACATTATTTCAATTAGGTCCAATTTTACAGAACATTTCTGAAAAGTTTCGCGAACAATTTTACTAGATCATAATTAATTAAACTCTTTAATTAATTATTCTCTTATTCACTTCTCTATTTCCATAATAATATCAAATATTATTATCCTTGCCATTTTATCATTTTATCATTTTCTCTATATGTGTGTGACCTATTGGATTCCTGTCCATATTGGCAGTATAATATGTAATTGTAAGACCCCTAACATGACCCTAGTTAAAATTTCATATTTTTAAATGAGGATTATGTATAAGTAAGGGTCTATGGGATAGATTATTATGTTAATTGCATGAAAATAAAATTTAAAAGTAATGATTAATAGTAATTAAGGATGCAATTGCAGAAAAAGTATTAATTGTGGGGTAATTTTGTAATTTCTGGAAATTTAGAGGTCAATGTATAAAAGAGATAGAATGAGGAGGTTGATTTAAGAAGAATAGTTAGTGGAGAGGTCATTATATAACATGCAAATAGATGCATGGTTATAGTGTGACATGCAAATTCTTAGAGGACCTAAAGTGATATTTGCCAAAGTTCTATAAATAGGTGGGTGTGTAGTGGAAAGAAAGAGAAAGTGGCATTTGGAGAGCTTGTTGGTCGGCAATGGAAAGGAAAAACCAGAGATTTAATTCCTTTCAATCTTCTTACAAAGTCTTTGAGTCTTAAAGAAATTTAAGTGACAAATCTTGATGGTTAATTAAGGCAATTAAGTGCATAACTCTAAGGTAAGTGGTCTCTACTGAATTTCTTCATCATCTTCTTCTTCTTCCTCTCATCTTGGTTGAGGTAAGTGATGGATAAATGCTGGAAATTATAATTGATGATGATAATGATGTTTGTGAAGGAGAAGAGGAAGGTAGAAGGAATAAAGGGAAGGATATTGCAAGGGATTGAAAGCTAGGGTGATAAAGGGTTTGGCCAAGGTATGGGATGGTACTCTCCATGCATGCAAGTGATTGTTAATTGAATCAACAAGGTGTTTATGTGTGATAGATGAAACAATGGAAATGAGATATGAAATTAGACTTTGTATCAATAGGTATTGCATGAAGATTTGCTTAAACTATTAACTGCAATTTAGATATAAAAATGAGTTCGTGGCATTAATTTAAAGCTATATGAATTTTGATAGTTTCATATGAGATATAGGTATAAAAGTGTAGTTGAAAAATAGCACTAATTTGGCCTCTAGATTATCCCTACATTGATTGAATATTAAATACATCTTTGAATCCGATTTTGAACAGCTTGGGGTAAAATCTTCATAATTGATTGTAAAATGATCAGAATGACATGTGGTTAATTCCTACTTAAAATAGACTTCAAAACCTACAATATCTATGAAGAAAACGAAGTCAAATAATGCCTACAACATTGCCTAATTTTTACTTGAAAATCGGAAATTCTGTGTAGTCTACTATGCTGAACAGTCTTTAGTAATTTCAACATATCTCGAGTTCTAGAAATGATATTGAAAATATTTTTGATGTTCTAGAAGCTAGAAATTTATATCTACAACTTTGTAGAAGACAACTGTTTCTAAATATGCCGTTTACTATGTCAAATACGAGGTACAAAATGATTTTGTTAAGCAGTTTGCAGGATTTTAAGAACAGAGTGAAAAACCTGTATGACCACGCTTACTGTCGCGAGCGCGACAGCATGTTGGTCACTAAATGTTTTTTTTATTCCCTTTTATTGGTATATTAGGCTACCCCCATGTGTAGCACATATAACTGAGCAAAAATTGACCTTAAATGCAAGTATACAAGAGTCATATACTAGTGTGTATATAAATTTGTATCACTTACATTGAAAATTGTCTATGAATGTATACCTATGCATCATGGAAATTGTACATTAATAGTTAATTTATAGCACCATGAATAATTATGAAATTGTTGTTAATCATATATGTGTATGATAATATGATTGTGATATGATGTGTTGTCTAAAGATCATATGTCTAAGTATAAGTTCATGATGAAAGTTAAAGGTATGTGCCTTATGGAAACATATTAATAGTATATGATTGATGAGTGATTGAGGTATATATATTGATAATCATGCTTATCAGAACAAGCTTATTAGATGCGAATGTACTATAGGTACGTACAATCTATGATTATATTTATGAGTGCATGAGCATGTAATTGCCCTATGAGATAGGAAATGATTAAATGTCATTTAATAGGTGAGATTATATGCATGTGCAAATGGTATACTATAAGCACAGCGTTAAAGTATGAAATGAACATGAATAAAGTATCGCCTGCAATAGAGTTCAGTTATGGATAGATAGGCGCCTATAGGGAATTGCAGCTGCCAAAGTCGATCCTGCTGGATCTTACACAGCCCATTAGGGTTGTTTATTTTTGCCCTCGTGTGGGTGCTCACGTGCGAGCATTTGACCGGTCCAAAGTATAGTTGGCCCTACTTGGGTCCATAGTTATGATATCTTCAGATATCTATCATTTGATACCCTCGGGTATCCATCGATCCCGTTATCCATTCTTAGAACTTAAGCAGGCTAAAGTAAAGTAATAAAGTTTCAAAGTTATTCACAGTATGAGATATGCATCTGATATATGAATTATTATGGTTAACAGTGACTATGTGAACACGACTTAATATTTGTTTACATGATATATGGATCACTTCATGAACTATAACTAGTATGCTGATTAAATTGTGAAAAGCTATCTTGTTATGCAAGCTATTGTATTTTATAATTTTCTTTTCTTTTGCCATATGAGTATTGTTGCTAGTTATTTTATATTTTTGACAACCACTGTGAGTGGTTGTCTTTCATGTTTAGAATCCCCACTAAGCTTTATAGCTTAGCACGGGTTATTTTGATCCGTGTAGGTTTTGGTAGGCAAGGCTTTTGCACAGGAACTATTTCTGCATCAGGACAGGCCAACACCAGTCTATAGAAGTGGATGTAGGAAACTTTTGATAAATCTTGTTTAATTCCTTACATGTTTAATATGTATAAAGGTTGTAATATATGTATATGTAAATTATATGGAAGTGAAGACTGTAATAAGCTCATAGTGAAAATACTAGTATATGCATGCATGATGAAATTAGAATTACTTTATATAAATGTATTGATATGATGAATGCTAAGCATGAAAGTACAATAGCTACAGTATGATGATATAGTCATATGACTTGATGAATTAAAATGGCATAGTTTGCATTGGATATAGTAAACATGGGATATAGGGTGTTACAATAATTGTGAGTTCCATTCAAAACTCACATGATTTAAACTTCTTTAAATCATTTTATCAATCCCTATTGATATTCTTGATACACTATTATACAAGTCATAATTGGCCTCTAGCTAGGCATCATGACTACCCAAATATCAGGAAAGTCAAGTGGTTTGACTATACCCTTCCATAGAAACAGTTACCGTGCAATTACTCCTTTCACTACTCTTATCTCAATTAGATTCTGAGTATAGATTTCTGTCAACACATATAAATCTAATTATATATGTTCTATTAATTTAACCATTGTTTCCAAAATGCCCTCCATGGATCTCTATCCATCTTGGTATATTATTCTGGCTAGAGATTCTCTGAACAAGGCAATTATAGAATCATGCGAGATAACTTCCCTTACTAAATTTAGGATGGTGAATCCTTTGTCAATCACTCAACTATCTTCAAGTAGGTTATGATATACCCAATCTCCTAACTATGTTCACTCCCAGTTGGAAGTAATCAGTTATAGAGTCAAAATATACCACTTGCTACTGAAGATAACTTTGGTGATCTCAAGTCTAAGGATACTTGCACTACTGCTATGAAGAGATTCCTCACTGACATAGATTTAATATCCATGTGAGGATTCTCTTTGCAGGTCTCCAATGAACCTGTTCTTCTAACAAGCATCCACATGTTCGCTTTGATTATCTTTCATAATCACAGTTATGAGAACCACTACTTGAACCATTTAAGAAGCATAACATGTGCTAGTCTGTCCGAATTAACAATGCCCTATCTTGTTAATTCTATGACCAGGGATATTTAGATTTTAACACATTTGCATGCAATAGACACCTCATATCATGAACACTTTCATGATTGTCTTTGCACTGTGTTTATAATATCAAGGACTTCATTTATTAATTTAAGTTTTACAAACTTATGTATTTAAACATAGCATTAGTAAATGAATAATGCCTTTTATTAAGAATATAAATTCGTACATATGAAATTCATCCCTTTTACATGGACTCTAGGGCATACTCTCTAACATCACATTGCAACTTTCAGCAACTCTAGAGTGTTCTAAAAAGCTAAGAGGCTGAATTTATCACAAGAGAAAAGAGAGGGATTAATGGATTTTTAAGAGAGAGAAGAGGGATTATTACTTCATTTTAGTAAGATATGAATAAGAGAAAGAAAATCTACATTTCTTTCTCCTTTTCCATGCAAATTCATCCTCCCCCTCTCAAGAACCAAGAAAATGTTTTCTCTATCCAACATGTAAGGGTTCTAACACTTAAATAAAAGGGCAAAGTACCCTAATGCTCCCCCATCTATTTACATGCTAGAAATGTGTCCCCGATTGTTTATTTCTATCCAATTTTATCTTATGATTACTTTATTTTCTTTAATTGTACCCCATCTGCCTTTTATTTTATCGATTTAACCCACTAATACTTAATTTTATTATAATTAGCCACTTAACTATAATTCCTTTTTCAATTGTACACTTGTTTACAAAAATTTTAATTGACTTTCTAACCTTTCACCACATGAGACCATTAATCCACAAGACCTTAACTTATAGTAATTCCTTTAAGTAAGCTTGATTTGACATTAATTAACATGATAATGCCCTTGAATTCTACTAGGACCTATTTTAGGTCCTTATAGGCACTTAAGATAGACATGCTATATAAGCTTATTTGAATGGTGGATCATTTAAATAACAAATTTGAAGACTTAGACCAAAAGGCATAGAAAATGATATGAAAATTCCAAGTGAAAAATGTCGAAGAGATTAAAGGGAAACCATAGCCTTATTGGTTGGAAGTGCTAAAATTTCTTGAAGACACCTTAAAGAGGGACCAGAGAATGAGCCACAAGTCACCAACATCATTTATTATTCTAAGTGAAGCATTATGAAGATCTTGTGAAATAACTTGCACGGTCAACACAAATAGAAAGACAAGACAACAAGCAAAGCTTTAAAGACTGATCCATTCTTTTTAGTATTTCAGGACAGGCACATCGCAACCAATTAAGATTGGGTCTCAACTATGAAGGCTTTACTTTAAGAGTTCAACTATCAAAGTCAAATGAACAGAACCAAGCCTTTTGCAGTTCAAAGGAGAACATTCTAGTTGGGTTCGTAGGGAAGATGAGGTCCTATTAAATCTTCTAAAGGTTAGATCAATGGTTATTGTTTTAAAGAAATAGCTCAAATAAAGTTCTCAAGATTACAGAGACAAATTCAAGCCTTTAAATTGAAAAAGCTACAATTAGAAGGGGTAATAATTTCTTACCAGTAATGATAAAAAAGAATTGAATCAAACAATGTTGCTGGACTAAAAAGGGTTCCATAGCAAATATAAAAAACAAAAAATCAAAAGAGAGAGAATGAAACAGCCTAAGTCTAGTGCTTTTATCATATATATTATACCATACATTTCAGTCATATAATAGTAGGATATTAACCCATTAAACCAACATTAATCATTCTAATGATCCATTTAATCAGACAACCTGCATATTAATTAGGTGCTTCACACAAATTCCATTACTTTAATTACATATGTATAATGACTCATCATACAACACCAGTTATCATATTCATGCTAGATACAACTATCATAGTTTTATATTCATTGTCAAGCACAACATTCAGCAATTCCATCATATATATATATATATAATCATTCTAGCTCCTATATGCATACACATACTAGCATTCTCATGATGAGATTATTACAACATTATCTTCCATATGAGATACATATATTATATAGCCTTTAATACATATTTAACGTATTAAAGGAACTTATACAAAATTAACCAAAAATCCCTACATTAACTTTTATAAACTGGTGTTGGCCTGTCCTGATGCAGAGAACGTTCTTGTGCAAAAGCTTTGACTACAGTACCTACACGGATAAAATAACTCGTGCTAAGCTATAAAGCTTAGTAGGGATTCTAAATATGAAGGACAACCAATCATAGTGGTCGTCAGAAACATATAACATATAATAATTTAAAATATTAAAAAAATGACATACTCAAAATAAGTATATAATAAAATATAATATCTTAAACAATAATGTAACCCTACATTTAATTAAGCATCCTTAAATTTCAACATTTCTTCTAATAATATGTACATAAATGTATATAAATATAGTCCATGCATTAGAAACCACAATTAAACATGTTATTCTGTATATCATATGCAACAATTATTTTGTAATTAACTGTGATGCATTTATACTTTAGTTTAGCCTGCTTAAGTTCTAAAGGTAGATAACGGGAACAGGGGATACCCAAGGGTATCACAATAGGGGATATCTGAGGATATCAAAAACATAGACCCAAATGGAGCCAACATAATAGTAGACCGATCAAGTGGACCCAAACAGGGTTGGCTAACAACCCAAATGGGGCTGTTTATGATCCAAATGGGATCAACAATAATTTAGACCCAAACGGCACCAACAGTAGCAGCTACAATATCCCTATAGGCACCTATCTATCCACAATTAAACTCTAGTAGTAAGTAATATAGTTTTCAAGTTCCTTATGAATATCCCTATAGGCATATGTATTTGATCATATCATAATACACAATCTCTAGTGTATATACATGTATTCATATGTTCATATAGCAATACGAGTACCGGTATTTGAATTTATATATATATCATGATCATATTCTTATACATGTTATCATTAGGCAATAACACATGTGATCATGGACATGCTAAAACATCACTTATTTCATAGTATAAGTGCATATTGAAATACACATTTATTCTATTGTAGGAGTACATACATGTAAGTAATTTTGCATATAACAAGCATGTGCATAAGTTTGATCACATATGAATATTTAATATCATTATCAATAATCTTTATTTATGCATATATATATATATATATATATATATATACCTCTATCAATAATCATATCACATGCCATATATAATGCAATGTGCTTCCATATTGGCACACATTTATCATAACAACATGTAAATAAGATATATATAATCATAGCTTGATTTATATTCTTTGATACATGTATTTCTGTGTTAGAAATTGCTTTAATTGTGATGAAAATAATTTAGATACTCATTAAAATCAATTTGGGACCTTTAAGTGAGGTTTAAATGAAGTGAGAAGGGGTTACTATCATTAGGTAATACTTGGTAACTGTGACATAGGCTGCATTTCAATTCTGGACTAAAAACTGGACTACCTCACAGTCATTAGCTGAAATGTAGTAATCATGACCTATTTTTTGCCTAGAAATAGAATTCTAGATTCAATTTATATAACATTTTTGACCTAGAAAACATTATTTTTAGCTGAAGATTCCTTCTATGGACTTGTTTTCCTATGTTTTTAGTTTCCAAAACATCACAATTCATCTCTAGAACTCAAGATATTTTCATTTTTCTGAATAATGCCCCTAAGAACAGTACTATGAATAGGTCCGACCTCAAGCTAAAATTTGGCATGCTTAAAGATAGAATTAAGCTTCGCTTCCTTCATATAAATTATAGATTTTGAAATCTATTTTTCACAAAAATTAACCTCATAAAATTATGACCAATATACACAAAGATACATCAAAATTACTGCAACCTATTCTAGAACCGAAATCAACAGCTCATAGGAAATTTAATTAATTATATGGATGTCTTAAAGAAAGATTAAGTGCCAGGTCCGTTCTAAAATTTTCTAAGCATATCTCTTATGTAACCTTAGAAATTGGAATGGTATCAATTAAAGTTTCTAACTCAAATTATACTGAAAATACTTCCACTAGTTCATAAGGCTTCATGTCTTCTCTTTAAGTTTCACTTCTTAAAATTTGCTTCTCTTTTCAATTGTTCTTAACACAAGACATTTAAATCATATTTCTATTAATTTTATTCACATGCAAGTATGAGAATTCCTAATGCCATACCTTGGCCAAATTCCTCCTCCAACTTTCAATCTTGCACCTTTCCTTTCCCTTTGTTCCTTCCACATTCTTCTTCTCTTTTAACAATAATTCATTCTCTAAACATAAATTTCAAACATTTTACTCAACCAATCCTTAACAAAATAACACTACAAAAAAAATGCTTTTTATCGACGGATTTTTATCGATGAAATTTGCCTTTTACAGATGAAAAATAACCCTACCGATGGTTTTTTATTATTTTACCTACGAAATTCATCCGTCCCTAAAATGCTCCTAGGTACCAATTTAGCGACAAAAAATTCTGTTAGTAAATATTACCTACGGTTTTACCAACGAATTTATTAAAAAAATTTCGTTGGTAGTTTTATTGAAAATTCGTTGGATGTTTCGTCGTATTGACTAGCTACCGATGGAATATGTCATCGGTAATCTGTCGGCATATTTAATTAATAAATTATTAATTTATTTTAATATAAATATTAAAACTATTAAAATTTTAGTGATAGATTTTTTCGTCGATAGTTTGTCGGTAACAAAAATATTTTATTAGATTTTATTTTAATTTTTGCTACAAAACCCAAATTAAACACTATAAATTCAATACAAAAAATCTAAACTTTACATTGAACATATATATTAATCAATAATTTTAATATATAATATATAAATCAGAATTGTTATATACATATACCTATATTATATACAATATTTTATAATTGTACCAATAATTATCTAATTTATACAAGCAATACCAATATCGGTATTATGCATAAAATTTTACATTGTTGTAAATTAGTACATGTAAATTCATCGCATCACAACTAGGATATACCATGGCTATCAAGGATGGTAGAAGGGTCTGCTGATCCTCCAAAAGCCTCTCCAACACACTATAGGCCTATACACACACCAAATAATATCACCAGCAAAACACCTAGTCTTAGAGAAATAACACCCTTCTTGATAATATGTTTGCTTTATTTACCTGTAAATTATAATTTGCAAGAAACGATAGATTCTCTAAAATTAGGATCAAGAGAAACATCAAGGAAACTGTAACAAATAATCCACATCATTTTGTATATGAACGCAGATAGATAATGAATCGGTAATGAAGTCAATAAATCATATCAAATCTAGTTTACATGTAGATGATTTGAGTAGAATTTTCCCTTTTTTGATTATAAGCAGCAGAAACAAAAAGTATTGACCATTTTTCATGCAAAAATAAAAAGCTTTTATGCCTCTCTTTCTTCAAAAAGTAAAAAAACACAGAACATGTAATAAGATCATTTTATTTATGCAGGAAAAAGAAGTTGGCAGATATTTAAACCCAGGAAAACAAAATCAACCTTTTGAAATCATTGATTACCTGGTAAAATTAGAAAACATGCAAGTAGGAAGTATTGTAGCAGTTGAAATTGTGCATAGTAGCTTTAAAGGCAGTGTTAGAGTGGCAGCAGGTGAGTTTTTTTTTATCACACTCAATGTTCTTGATGAAGAAACCAGCAAAAAGTAAGAAAAATGTCAGGCTGCCACAATATCATATCAAGCAGAGAAACATCATGAAGCATTAAGAAAAGCAAAGAAAAATAAATTACAACCCTAAATACCAAATGGCATAATCAGCTCCAAGAAACCAGAGCATAGACTCATTTCATGCTACCCTGTAAAACCTACAATAGAAAAAAAATCATTTTATTAAGACAACATGTAGTTGACAAAAGTAGGCATTCTATAAGATAAAGAGCCACTATAATTCTATCTCCAGCCTTATTCATCTCACAAAAATCAAGAAACTTAATTTAAAAAAAAATCAAATTCTATACCAATTGGTTCTTTATCCGTTTTTCAAGTTAGAAAAATCTAAAAACAATCAAATTATCAATAAAAATCAAGAAGAACCAGCCAACTAAAGAAACAACATCCTTGTCAACTTCCATACTTAGGAGAGGAAGAATGCAGAAAAATAGGTAACAAAATAACTAGTTAGTAACAGGCCTAGTCGAAATTCTTGTTATCCCTTTGTTTTTTCACATGCTTGACTTCAATAAATTGCATTTTGGTCAATATAATAAACAAATGCAATCTTAGAAAGATTGATTGGAAAGGAAAAATCTTAGGAAATACAGTAAAAATCTCAACCATTATTATCTGCATCTATGGATAATATATTCACTAATCCTTACAAAACAAAAACCCTTAAAACAAATTCAATAATTATAAGAGACAAAGAACCTGTATTTGGAGCTCCAGACATGTAGACCATCTAAGTCATCCATGGTAATGAAAATCCCTTCTTTTGACTCAAGCATTGGAAGATGTGCCTTTGCTGCTTTCTAAAATATTTATCAAATTTAAATAATTATAACAAAAAATAAAAAACTTAGTTATGAAAACCTTTGGGAGTATCATGCTCATTTGTAGATTCCTTCCTAGATTGGAGACTAGCTATAAATAATAATTTTCAAATTTTTTTTGACAAAGGCGTCCCAATACAAAGTTACTAGCTACTGCACAAAATATATTTGGAAAAAAATACAAAATTTATATAAGATAAATATATCTATTACATAACATAGAGAGATGATTGAAATTAAAATATTATCATCATGAATACAAGGTAGACATAATAAAATAAAATATGTAATAATCAAAGTTATGTATGAGGTATCTAACTATATATATATATATATGTTTGAAGTCGGTACAATTATTTTTATGCCTGTATAATAATACATTTTGTACCACAACATGACCAACAGGATATGTAAAAGTCGGATTTGGTGAGCAACTCAATTGATTAAGCTCACCTAAAGTGATATGCAGAAGTTATATCTTCAACCTTAGTGCTTCTATTCATTTTATCTTTGAGAAACACATGAAATTCCATTAATTAATACTATAAATGTGTAAAGAAATATCTAATAAATAATAGATTTTAATCATAAAAGGAAAGAAAATTGAGGATCCTGCATAAATGAAGATGAAAGAAGAAACTTGATGTATAATATAGAGTTTCAAGCCCATAAATTCTACTTCTATAGCTCACATTATCATTAATTTCCTTATCAAAAATTGTGAAATCTAGTAACAACAATAAGGAGAAACAAATTTATCACTTTCAGTAAGATTTAAGCAATTAAAATGTAAGTTGTAGTTTTGTTGTAGCTACTATTTAGAAAATAACCACTTGTTTAAATTGGTTGATGGCAATTATTTCCTTTCTCTTGTTATTAGTTAAATTTGAACATTTTGGTAATGCCAACTTCAAAACACAACAACTGAGCTTTCTTCTACAATAGCATTTAAAAGGTGCTCTTTTTTGTAGCAGCAGTTTAACTTCAATACCATAAAGAAACATACATTACTAATATTTGTCTTGATTGCCTAAGATTAATACACAACAATATTTATCCTCATTTCAAAATCAAGAACCAATCACCTTTCATAGTTCAAAATCCTACTTCCTTTTTTATCACACTTTAACCAAAGAAAATAAGCGAAGAACATAAATGCAAAGATTATCAATGGGAACATCTACATAATATCAAAATGAATCCTTGTAATATGATGCTTTTCTAGTATCGTGCACACCAAATCAAACAAAAGCAAACAATTGAAAAGATGCATTCATGCAATCCTCAACATTTTCTTTTATTAGATATATAATTACATGTTAGTAGACAATAGACAAGTGCCTATCTCAAAATGTAAGAAATCAAAAAATTCCTCATAGCCAGCTCAACAATTCAAGATGGAATGAAAACAAATGAGTATACTGATCTATGAAGATTCAATTATAGGATAGTATGTTTGTGTGTATTACAAACAAATGGAGAAATGAAAGAAAAATAACAGTAAGGGCCAACAGTAAGGAAATGCAACCTCTCTCACAACTTGAGGCTTTATTACCATTATATGAAAGAGTATCTCTGTGCATAGTACTCTTATTTTAAAAAGGCCAAAACAAATCAAATTATTAGCTAACATTCAAGAAATTTAGTTTAAAGACTCAGCCAACAAATTAAATTAATACCAAGATATAGTCTACATAATTACATTTATGAATGTGATTTCAAGATTTACCTATAATTAACAAGAAACCCATAATGAGCCACAATTAACTAAACTTAGCTTTAACATGAAATAATTCACTTTCAAAACTATCAAACCAGTTTGATGAAGTACTTCAATAAGTAACAATCTTTAACTATATTTACTAATCTTGTAAAGATTCAATAAATATGATTAATCAAACTGCAATTTCATAAATAAGATCAAGTAAAGCATTAACATATATAATAAACATAAAAATTGCAATACCAATCCAAACTTTAATATCATAGTCCAAACTCTATTATTTGTTTAAACATATGCTTAATTAAGCTTTTGTGAAAACATATTATCACTAAATAAATAAAAAATATTATATATATATACACACACACACACTAACACTACTATTCAATTCAAAATATTTTAGACAATCTAGGCAGATCAAGTCTAAATTCACTCAATTTTTTAAAATAAAATAGCACATAAAAAATTTATTTTAATGAAGACAATATATATATGTATGTACATTGGCTAGTAATGTCTAAGCTCCTACAAATTTATTGTCCCAACTAAATTCAGACGAAATGCCTTGAATGAAAAAGAAAAGAAAAAGAAAAAAGTTACAGTAGCATGCTAAAAGCAATATCTCAAGTTTAGAGCAATATCTTAAGAAAAGAAATTATGTAGCTCAAATTACTCAAAAGATAGCCTCAAGCCACTATAATTTTACAAAATCAAATAAAATAACCATGTTTAGACATGGAGTCTGCTTTATTGAAATCACAAGTAGATTATAATCATAACATTTCCAGATCAGTATATTAACCCTAGTAACCAGATGCATGGCTCTTTATCGATAAATTTATGCATTTTATGATTCACTAAATAAGCAAGGCAATGAAAGCTTAGTTGTTTGCTTATAGGAAAGCAAAAACTTTGCATTTTAGCAATAATAAATAGCATTACATAAAAGATTCACCATTTGGCACTTAAAACTATAGGACTTTTGGCAAAATAGTTTCAATAAATCATTGGCATTCTCATAATAAGGTATAATAGCCTCTACACTTCTTTCAAATGACATGAAAAGTTATAAACCCACCAAAAGCACTAAGCAATAAAAAAGACAATATAAACCCACCAAAAGCAAAAACTTTCAAATTCGTTGAGCATCATCAAGCTTCTTTTTGTAACCCTTCCCCTTGAAATCCAACTCCTTGTAAGCCTTTTTCAGATCTTGTAACTTATAATCAGCTTCAACCTGTCCATGAAATGATGGAATTAACTGAAGCAATCCAGTCATTTCAACTGCAAAAATAGATAGATCATTAACATACTTTTGTAAGTACTAATATATCATTCTGAAGTAAGTATGGGAATCATACAGGTCAGATACTAGATTTTAAAAGAAGAAAAAAATCTTCTATAACTACAAAAGAAGGTTCTTATTATGGGCTTATTATTAGTGCCCTTGAATGCTCCCAAATATCAGGAGAAAAGCTTCATCTCAAAAGTTTATAACAACTTTTAATTTGTTGTTTTTGCTAAGGTCACACATAACAAGTTGTGTGCGACAATAGTTAATAAAGCACCTTGAATAAATTTTGCATTGGTTAACTCAAAGCTTGAACCTAATCAATAAAAAAAGAAGTTAGATCCTAACCTTTCTCAAAATTAACTAAGCCGAAATGCTTATCACCTAAATAAAAATCTATTGTTGCACCATCTGAACCAGATCTTGAGCATAAAAGCCTTTTTATCAACTACAGGATAATTATGAGGTAACCCAAAAAAAAAAAGGATGACAACTACTACTGCTATCAATCTTCCACAGTGAAATGACCAAATGTATTTAGGTGGGTTGAGCAAACACAACTTTGAGTTTATGTAACTGATAGGATAAAGCATTATCAAGAAATATGCAAATAAGTTATGAAATATAACAAAATAGGAAAATAAATAAAATAATTTGAGACCAAGTACCATTTACAAAGTTCAAGACTCAATATCAAAATTCATGAGAGTATGAAAATAAAACATAGAAAGACAATGCAAACTCCTTATTGGCAGTGCCAACACATTCTACAGTAAGTATGGGAATCATGCAGGTCGAACACTAGATTTTAACTAATTAATGAGACTATCTACCTTAAAGTTTGTGATAATAGCAAAAGGGAAAGAACAACCATTTTAAAGGTTAAGTTTTGTGACCAAGTAATTTAAAATGAAATTGTTAACGTACACATTTCAGCTTATGTTTAATTGTCACAAACTAAATTTATTCATATGTTTAACTTATTTAAATTTCTAAACAAATGCTGGCATCAAGTAAAATTAAACCACCAACAAATAAATAAAACTAAACAAGTGTTAGATTGGAATCAAAGAGACCAGAGCATAGACTAAATATAAAGACATGGACTTGAATTTGCTACTCTACATGCATAATTAATACCATTGAAAAAAAATATGAATATAATAAAAATGATCTTAAAAAAATAGGTAAAAGCAATTTCTAACTCAACAAAGTAAGAAAAATAAAAAAAACCAAACCATTGTTCCTCGTATATATATGCCAATTCTTAAAGCTAATAGCTAAGGATAGAAGCCACTTCCCAATCTCCAAAACAGGATGTAGTAACTCCTGCATATGCATGAGATATATATATATATATATATATATATATATATATATTAGGAAAGAAGAAAAAGTCATACTAAATATTGCAAATATCAAATGAATTTCTTGTTATAACATTGTCAGTAAGAAAAAAAGAAAAGACAAAACCTATTGAGATCATGCTATCACTATAACTATAATGGTGGCACTCCTAACATTCCCATTTTCATATTTCAAAGCCCGAAAATAGCAAGAATGCAATACTCTAGTGGACAATTCAACTAAGTGATTGCACTTCGTAGACTAACAGCAAGCAATACCAATTAAATGAAAAAGAAGAAGGATGATAAACAACAACTAGGTTTGCAATAAGTCGCTTTAGAGGACCAACTAAGAAACTAAAAGCAAGAAGAATGAATGGGGTCGTAAATTGAAAAAGGATTTTCCTGCTCAACTAATCTGGCAGACATGAAAGGGAAAGAGAGAATTTCCATCTAAATGGAAATTAAAAAAATTGGAGCTAAAAACTTAAAAATCCAAAACTTTAGACTACAAGCAAGCAAAAAACAAAAAACCCATTACAAAGAGAATGGCCAAAGTCCAAATAAGATCATATATTAAGCCCGCAAATTAACAAATTGATAAAAAAATACTCACAATGATGAGAGAATGAGATTCATTCAAATTTTAAAATATTGAAGCCATCCATCCTAAAGCAAAGACCCAAATGCACAGATTGAACACCACACAATTTTAATGCTCAAAAAATAAAGAGAAGCCTTTGCTTCACAAAGAGAGATAAGAGAGAGAAATAGCACTCAAAATTGAAATTTATAGTTGTAAAGCCTTTAGCTAATTTACAAAAAAAATTTATTTAAACAAATAGAAAAGTAGAAGTTGAACCTGATAAAGGACCTTCGGCTTCACTTTTTTCACTGGTGACTAATTAAGGAGAAGAGGTGGTGAGAAGACAATGGAGACTGGAAATAGGGAAAGAAATTTAACTATATGAAAAACCATAGAAGATGGTAGAAGAACCAATATATCAAGAAGAGAGAGACTCGCTGATCACCAGAAGAAGGCAGATCTGGAGGAAATCATACAACGGTGGTGACTGGCGAGAGGGCAATGATGGCATCTAGTGATCTTGGCAGATCTATAACCCAAAATGAAAGAAAATGACAGAATTAAAAAAACAAGTGTGTTAGGTTTTTGCCTTATTTATAGATAATGGCATATTACGTAAATAATTAAAAAACTGATGTCATTTATTTTATATTAAATATAAAAATTTTTATTAAAAGCCTACCGATAGAATTATCAATGACAATAAATTATCGCAACAACTTTAATTCTATCACCTTAAATTTCCATCAATATTTCGTCCCTATATTCTGTGCCAACATTTATTTACCGATGGAATAAAATTCATCGCAAAATCTGTTGGTAAATGCTGTTGGAAATTATCGGTTACATGCATCTCATACATAAGCAAAATTTAAAATTTTTAACCAATAGATCTGATCTTGCCATAAATTTACAATATATATATTAATGAGAATAAGAAAAATCACCTTTGATTTTTGTTGTACAATTGATTTTCCTTTTCACCGGGTTGTCGCAAACCACAGTGTCCAAAATCAAACACCTTTAATGAGTAATCCACACTAGAGAAGGATTGAATGAACCAACAAGGGAAGAGAACAAGGGCTGGCCAAAATTCCCTATATACTAGCAAGGGGATTGGCATCTAGGGTTGAGAGAAAAGAGAGAAAATGTTTTCTCTTAATTGTTCACACTTTTTCCTAAAACCCTATCACTTGGATTTTTATAGTTAGGTTAAAAATCTAACTCCATAATAGGATTGGGCTCTTTAAAATTGATGGATAAATATTAATTGGGCTTTTGGAATTATTAATAATTTATTTGGGCTTAATTAAATTCAATTTAAGCCCTTTCATAAAAGACTATGCACAAAACCCATAAACTAGGCCCTTTGTGCATATACTTGGATTTAACTACCCAAATGAATTCCAAATCCAACCAAATTAAATATGTAGGCTCCATAACACTTATAAAATATATTTAATTTATTTTGGTCCAAGAATTAGGCCTTTAAGGCTTTCTGTTTGTAGTTGGCATGTAACCCTTCCTCTGGAGGGTTTCTACGCCAACTTCACTTCTTTGGGCCTCTTTAATTCCTCCAATGGATATATTAATTATTATATCAGCCCTATAACACTTATAGTACAATAATAATTAATTATGAAATACATTATTTCAATTAGATCCATTTTACAGAACATTTCTAAAAAGTTCTGCGAACAATTTTACTTGATCATAATTAATTAAACTCTTTAATTAATTATTCTCTTATTCACTTTTATATCCCCATAATAATATCAAATATTATTATCCTTGTCATTTTACCATTTCATCCTTTTCTCTATATGTGTGTGACCTAGTTCCTGTCCATATTGGCAGTATAATATGTAATTGTGAGTTCTATTCAAAACTCACTTGATTTAAACTTCTTTAAATCATTTTATCAATCCCTATTGATATTTATGATACACTATTATACAAATCATGAACGGCCTTTATCTAGACATCATGACTACCCAAATGTCAGAAAAGTCAAGTGGTTTGACTATACCCTTCCATAGAAACAGTTACTGTACAATTACTCCTTTCACCACTCTTATCTCAATTATATTCTGAGTATGGATTTTTGTCAACTCATATAAATCTAATTATGTATGTTCTATTAATTTAACCATTGTTCCCAAAATGCCCTTCATGGATCTTTATCCATCTTGGTATATTACTCTGGCTTGGCTGGGTGGTCCCGTTATTCGCACAGGTTTCATTCTTGACTTCTTTTTAAATTTAGCTTAATTAAGCATACGTAGATGGATAAATTAAATAAAATATTTTCTATTAAAGACTCTAGATCTGGTTCAACTAGCAAAGATAATATTAGAGAAATGGATGAAAGAAATTCTGTAGAAGTAAAATATAGAAAAGGTAGAGAATGATTTATTTGATTGGACTATACCTAAACAAGATATTCGAACAATATATTCAATAGGTACTTTTAAAATTTTTCATGACTATTCTATAAAACAAAGTGAGCGGACAATAGCTATTAATTAAGAACACGAAACTATTCAATTGTTATTTGAAAAAGCAATAAATGAACATAAGAAGAAAAAATATAGATTTTTGCATATAGGATCAGTACAGATAACAATAAAGCCTTTATTCAGACTAGGATTAGATACTCCAGTTTTAATGTGTTTAAGAGATGCTAGACATAGATACTCCAGTTTTAATGTGTTTAAGAGATGCTAGACATACTAATTTTTCAAATTCCTTATTAGCAATGGCAGAAACTAACTTAGCTAATGGACTAGTATATTTTAATTGTTTCCCAGGATTTACTGTTAGTTTATATGATTCAAATACATTAGATACTTTAACTTTAACTGTTAAAACAAAAAACTTAAATTTTAAAGAAAATGTTAGAGCAATAGCAGTAATATATAGAGTATATTATAAAGTCATATCCACAACCATAAAATCCCAAAACTAGAAAATCTTTTAAAAGAAATGAAATTTTATTATTTGAAGCCAATAAAGCGCATTTTAATATTCAAATACCAAAAAGACTTAAATGGGATGAAATCACTAGATAAGGAAATTGGGATTTAAAAGAAATATGTGAACCAAGACCAATTAATATTAATAATTAATTTTCAAGAATTTTAGAACATAGTGATGGAACTGTTCAAATAAATTTTTCTTCAGAAAATAATCCGTCAAGTAGTGTTTCAACTTATTCAAATAATAGACCTTTAATACCTAGATCATTATCTGCAAAAAAATTAGAATTAAGAGGAGTAGATTTTAATACAAATATTCGAAGACCATTATATATAGAAGAAAAAGAAAGTGAATATTCTATTGGTCCCACTAGATCTCAAATGGAAACTTTTTCTCAAATTAATCAATAAAAAATAAGATGACTAGTTTTCAAATAAATAAAGAGTTTTTAAGAAACAATTTAAAAGCATAATACAATAAGTAAAAAGCAAAATGGTATTTTAATAACTTTTCTCAAGCAGACTTAAATAATTTAGAAGTGTATGGTATAAAGAAATGGAAGAAAAGCAAGTAAATATTCCTTTATTCTTATTGTTTGAAAATTATTGTTATTATAATAATATAAATTATCCATTTCAAAAGGAAATAAATGTATCTTCAAAAATAGGTAAGCAATAGGAAGCTGTAAAAGGGCACTCAGTAGTAGCTATACATCCTCCCTTAGAATGTATTAAAGTAAAAAATAAAGAAAAAACTTATTTTGCGAAACCATTTAAAGACATAAAATTAGAAAGTAAAGATGTAGGAAATGATGTGCAACATGTAATATTACAAAATGATTTTTCAAATCAAATATTAGATACTATAGCAAGTCAGCTAAATAGAGTGGAAGAAATAGTACAAATGCCCAAGCCATAATCATAAATAGGTCAAACATCAAAATCAGTAACAGAAAAATCACCCATTAAATTAGAAATGCCTTTGTTCAAACCTTTTGAATTTTCGCTAGAAATAACCATAAGTTTAAAAGATGAAGATCCCATATTAATAAAAATAGAAGAAAGACTGGCAAAGTTAAGCATTAAGGATAAACAAATTATGACTATAGATGAAGAAGTTACATCAAAATTAGAAACTACATCATAAATAAAAAATGTAGAAGAACAGTTTAAATCAAATAATGAAGAAGAATATTCAATTAAAAAATTACATTTTAATACTTATACACCTAGACTAAAAACTAAAAATTATTATCCAAGACCTACACCTCCGGATACTCAATATGAAGAAAATACATATCAGTTAGGATATCATGGTACTTCTTTATATGAATGGAACATAGATGGCTTTTCAGAATATCAAATATTAAATTTATTATAAGAAATGACCCTAGCAGCTAGTGCTTATAAATAAAAAAGAAATAATGAAGCAGCAGTAGCTCAAATGTTATTATCAGTATTTACTAGCCAATTAAAAGGTTGGTGGGATCATTATGTAGCAGATATAGATAAAGCTCATATATTAACTAAAAAAAGGATTATTAAAATAGAAAATAATATGAAGGTAGAGACTGAGCAGGATGATATAATAAATACTTCAATATTTGCTATTACTAAAAACTTTGTAGGAGATCCTCGATTTTATCAGGAAAGAAGTTTAGAAATTCTTCAAAATTTAACATGTCCTAAGTTACAAGACTTTAGATGGTATAAAGATTTATTTTTAACTAAAGTAATGACTAGATCAGACTGTAATAATACTTATTGGAAAGAAAGATTATTAGTAGGATTACAAAAATTATTTGCAGAAAGAGTTAGGAATAGAATAAAAGGAGAAAATAATGGTACAATACCTTATCATATTCTAACATATGGACAATTGATAAATATTGTTAACATAGAAGGATTATCAATTCGCACTTATTTAAAGCTAAAAGCAAAATTAAAAAGAGATAGTATTGTAGGAATAAAAGAACTAGGATCATTTTGTGAATAGTATGGTTATCAATAGATTAGGGCTCCTTCAGCTACTAAAAGGAAAATAAAACCTAAAAGAAAATATATTTATAAGAAACAAAAATACAAACCAAAACAAAATTATCAAGAAAGACCTACTGTTAAGAGAAAACCAAGACATAAAAAATTTAGACCTTAGACAAATAAAAAAGGACATAGTAATTTGTTATAAGTGTGGAAAATAAGGACATTATTCAAGAGATTGAAAAATAAGAAAAAGGATAAATAATTTAGATATTTCAGAAGAATTAAAAAATGAAATATCTAAAATAGTAATAAATGAAACTTCTAGTAGTGATGAAGAAGTTACTGATTATTCAGAAGATGATTTAAATGCAATAGATGAAAAATTTGAGACTAATAGTTCAGAAAGTGATTCTGAAATAGAATCCTGTAGTTGTATAGGACCATATTATTACAACAATATAAATATGTTAAGTGATGAAAAGGAATTCTTATTAGACATTATAGATAAAATAGATGATCAAGAAATAAAAAAGAATTATTTACTTAGGTTAAGAGAGATAATATGTTCAAAAGAAAAAATAGACTTTACATCTTATAATCTAGCAGAAGTATATAAAAGATTTGAAACTAAGAAAGGATCAACCATACAAGATCTTCAAGAAGAAATTATAATATTAAAGCAAGAGGTAAACATTTTAAAAGGAAAAGTATAAATTTTAGAAGAAAAAAGTTTAAAAGTTAACCTTAGTAATTTAGCACAGGAAGATAAAAAATTAAAAGGAATAGCGTCATCTAGTATAACTATTAAGGAAGCCGAAAATGAATATATTAATAGTATATCTCAAATAAATTACCAAAAATGGTATGTAAAATTAGGCATAGTTATTAATGATGATTTTCATTTAACTACATTAACTTTAATAAATAGTAGAGCAGATCAAAATTGTATTCAGGAAGGTTTAATTCCAACTAAATAATATGAAAAAACTTCTGAAAGATTAGGTACTGCTAGTAGATCTAAGTTAATAATTAATTATAAATTATCAAGAGCAAAAATTTGTAATAAAGGATATTATTTTAAAACCCAATTAGTTTTAGTCAAAAATTTGAATTCAGGAGTTATATTAGGAACACCTTTTATTATCATGTTACACCCTTTCCAAGTATATGATAATGGAATTAAAACAACAATATTAGACAAAGAAATTATTTTTGAATTTGCATTTCCAATAATATCTAGAGAAATAAGTCATGTGAGAAAAAATATTCAAGAAATCAATTTGTTAAAAAATAAACAAAAACAAATTAAATTACTTATCAAAGAAATAGAAAGTAAATGAATAAAATAACAATTAGAAATTCCAAAAATAAAAGAAAAAATTAAAGAATTTGAAAACACATTTTCAAAGGAAATTTGCGCACCAGCTCCTAATGCTTTTTGGAGTAGAAAATAGCATGTAGTAAAATTACCTTATATCAAAGACTTTGATAAAAAGAAGATTCCAACAAAAGCACAAGCTATTAAAATAATGCCAAATTTAGAAAAATTTTGTTGAAAGGAAATTCAAGATTTGAAGAATAAAGGATTAATTAGAGATTCAAAATCACATTGGTCATGTTCAGCCTTTTATGTTATAAATGTAGCAAAAATAGAAAGAGAGACACCTAGGTTAGTAATAAATTATAAGCCTTTAAATGCAGTTTTACAATGGATAAGATACCCTATATCGTATAAAAGAGATTTATTAAAAAAGTTATATGATGCAAATATTTTTTTCTAAATTCGATATGAAATCATGATTTTAGCAAATACAAGTAGATGAAGGAGATAGATATAAAACAGGATTTAATGTACCTTTAGGACATTATGAGTGGAATGTTATGCCTTTTGGATTAAAAAATACACCTTCAGAATTCCAAAATATAATGAATGATATATTAAGACCAATACATGAATTTGCGATAGTATACATAGATGATGTACTTATTTTTTCGAATTTTATAAGTCAACATATAAAATATTTGAAAATATTTTTCAATTTAATTCATCAAAATGGATTAGTTGTTTCTACACCAAAGATGCAACTTTTTCAAACAAAAGTTAGATTTCTAGGATATGATATAGATCAAGGAACTATAAAGCCAATAACTAGAAGTTTAGAATTTACTAATAAATTTCCAGATGAGATAAAGGACAAGAATTAGTTACAAAGATTCCTAGGATGTTTAAATTATGTTCATGATTTTTTCAAAAACTTAGGAAAATTAAGTAAACCTTTGTATAATAGATTAAAAAAGAAACTTGAACCTTAGATAGAAAAACATACTAGTATAGTAAAAGAAATCAAAGAAAAAATTAAAAGTCTCCCATGTTTAAATATTCCACATCTAGGAGCTTTTTTGATAATAGAAATAGATGCTAGTGATGTAGGCTATGAAGGTATTTTAAAAGAAAAAAAAAAGAGTCAAATAGGGAAGAATTAGTAAGATTTTATTCAGGAAGCTGGAATCAAACTCAAAAGAATTATTCTACTATTAAAAAATAAATTTTAAGCATTGTTTTATGCATTAAAAAATTTGAAGATGATTTATACATGAAAAAGTTTTTATTACGCATTGATTATAGATTAGCAAAATATGTTTTAGAAAAAGATGTTAAAAATTTAATTTCAAAACAGATTTTTGCAAGATGGCAAGCTTTATTAAGCAACTTTGATTTTGACATCGAGTTCATCAAAGGCTAAAATAATAGTTTACCTTATTTTCTTTCTCGTGAATTCTTACAGGGAAAATGAGTTCTGACAAAAAAGTTTTAATAAAAGCCACATTATCATTAGGAACTTCATTATCATCAGGAAATTATCAACAGAATTCTCCAGTCACACCTCCTCCTATTAGAACTTTACCTAGACCTTGCTATTCTCCAGTAACTTCCTTTCCTCCACTCCAAAGACCTCTAACCTTTTCACCTTCTACCCCTCCTCGACCATATTCATCAGCCTTAGCTTCACCTTCTTCTCCTTTTTCTCCTACCATACCCTTTCCTTCCATGTCTAAATCAAAAAATCTATCTCCTTATTTCTTAAACCAAAAGAGATTGTTTATCAAGATATTAGAACCAAAAGAGCTTATCATATTAGAAAACCAAAGTTTTTATAGATTGATAAATTATTTGTTTCCTAATAGTTGGCATTATCATGAGGAAGATCAGAGTAAGAGTAGAGATTTTAATGAACCAATATTAGGAGATAGTGGATCTGTGGAAGTAGAACATAATTATGATAAAGATCAGATTAGTTATAGTAAAGCAAAAATTATCCATGCCATTACTCAATCAGAATGGAGATCCAGATCCTATAATATGAAGAATTTATCAGGATATCCTCCCAAGTTGGTATATAGCTACTATGATTATCAAGAAGCTTGGTATAGAGCATTTTACTTAAGGAATTTCCAACATTCTTAGTTCTTTTACTTTTCGCACAAGTTTGGTGGTGTTCTTCCCAATTGGTTCATCAGATGGTTTAGTTATTTTGGACTAATACCAGAGTCATCTCCATTTCAGATAAAAGATGCATGTGTCAAGTTTACTACTTATTGCAATCTAGGCGCACCAGATAATCTTCTCAAGTATTGTGCAATATTCAAGGTACCATGGATTGTCTCATGGACATACCATGTTGCCAAACAGATTAATCAATTACCAATTTTATATAGAGAATTCAGAGTCAAATGGTGGTATAGTTTTGATGTCGGAAAAGCAGATAGGCAAGCAGTTATTAATTATTTTGAGCCAAAGATTTCATCAGCTTCAACTTCAACCTTGTCAACAGGATTCATTGCAAATAAAAATCAGATTGTCAATTTATTATCCTCAGCAGCATCAAAAGAAGAGTTTAATTCAATTATCAACCGAATTTCAGCTGAAAGAGCATCCTCATCAGAAAGTAGCACTCCACCTCCTAATCGAGCGCTTGAAGATTCTCAAGACCCTTATGCCAATATAGAAATATAAAATGCAAATATGAATATAAATGCAATGTAAATGTAAATGCAAATGTAATATAGTATAAGGCAAACGTAAAAAAAAAGGTCAAAAAGTCAAATTTTCAAAAGGTGAATAGTAAAAACTTAAAACTTTTCTACAAACTTTATGACAAAACCTTTAAAGACCTTTTACCAAAACCCTTTAAATTATTTTCCTTATCTTTAAACTACATCCTTACCCGACAAAAAAACATTATTCATTAAAGAACAAATTTAATATCTTTTATCCTTTCAAACCTTTACCCTACGATTTTCAAATCCCTCTGACACCTTTACCATTTATAAACCCTTATCTCAAAAATACAGTTTCAACACAATTTAAACACGGTATAATAATTACCTTTATCATCGAAGCAGGATTCAGCCTTATCTTACCTAACAATATTTTCTATAAAAGGAAACAACATTTTCAAGGAAAAGGCAAAGTCTTTTGGAGAGCCAAAAAGGAAAAAGCTTTAGAAGGAGATTGAAATTATTCAACCAAGAGCACAATAAATTTTCAAGATTAGAGAGAAAAATAAAAAACCCCTTGTAATTTCTACTTCCCTATGTAATAAAACCTTAGATCTACAACTTATATTTTCAAAAGCTTGTATGTGTACTCCGATAACCTCATCAGAATCTCCTTGTATATTATCATCAGATTATAATACATCAAGTATTTTATTTTAATTATTTCTTAGTGTATTAATAAATTTTTAGATGGTTTATGTGCTATAGATTTTGATAATGATAGAGATATGTTTTTACTAAAAAGGGAATTAGTTATTTTAAAAGAACATTTAATTTCCGAGCATGAAAATTTTCATTTACATTTTCAATTAGATGAATTTTGCAATTGTCAAGATTTTCATAAGAAAATAAATTTAGTTGACATTTTAATTGATTTTGTTTAAAATATTCCGGCAGATCGTTTTCATTTATAAAATATTTCAATTAATGGATAGAGAACAAAAAAGACAAAAGCTTATAGAAGGATATGAAAAAATTTGAAATGTTAAACAGAAAATTTGTGAATTTAATAATCAAATAGTTATATTAAAAGTTTATCTTATAGTTTATCATCATATTTTGCATGAAAATAATATATGTGATTGTAGAGACTTTGAAACTAATATAATATTAGTAAATTTAATGTTAGATCTTATTAAAGAATTATTAAAACTTTATAAATGATAGACTAAGAAAATATGTAATTGATTTACAAATTAGAATTAATAATATAATAGAATATAATAAAGCATTAGAAAATCAATTGAGATAAGAATATAGAAATAAAAAATTTGTAGAAAATTTTGAAATAATTCCAAATTACAATTTATGCAGAAGAATAGAAAGATTATAATTTATGATAAATATAAATAAATTTAGGATACGACTTTTTAAAAATAAATTAAATAGCATACCTTTAGGTTAGAATTATGGATAATATAAAAAGAAAAAATAAAGATATAGATAGATTAATATATCAATTAAAAGATGAGTTAAAAATACTTGGACATAGATTAGCTGATTTAGAAAAAAAAAATTTAGTTATAGAAAATTTAAATTTACCTCCTTTTTTCAGATTATTATAGAATAGAAGATAATATTAGATATATGATCAATAGAAATGAATATTTAATTAGAAAATTAGAAAATAATAAAAAACTATACCCATATGTTAAAAAACATAAGTAATAAATATACTCATAAGATATAACTCTGTCATAAATTAATATCAAAAAATCCCACAACAGTGATCCTCCGTTTTTGGTATCAGAGCCCGGTGGGGGTAGTAGTATGAGTGGTAGTGTGTGTGTAGAATGAGTTATATACATACATATATATACACACACACACACACACACACACACACACACACACATACATATATATATATATATATATATATATATATATATATATATATATATATATATATATATATATATATATATATATATATATATATATGCATATAGAATGAGTTATATATACATATATATATATATATAAATACATACACACACATATATATACATATATATGTGTATATAAATACATATATATATGTGTATGTTTGTGTGTATGTATTTATGTATATGTATATGTATGTACATACGTATGTATATATATATATATATACACACACACACACGTTTGTGTATATATATATATGCATGTGTATATATGTATGTACGTACGTACGTTTGTATATATATAAACGTACATACGTACATACATATACATATATATATATATATATACATACATATGTATACATACATACATACATACATATACATATATATATATATATATTGTATACGTACATATATATATATATATATATATATATATATATATATATATATATATATATATATATGTATGTATGTACATACATACATACATACATACATACATACATACATATATATATATATATGTGTGTGTGTGTGTGTATACATACATATATATATGTATGCATCTATATATATATATATATATATATATATATATATATATATATATATATATATATGTATATATATATATATATGTATATATATATATATATATATGTATATATATATGTATATATATATACATATATATATATATATGTATATATATATACATATATATATATATACATATATATATACATACATACATACATACATACATACATACATACATACATGTATATATATATATATATACATGTATGTATGTATATGTATATGTATATGTATGTATGTATATATGTATGCATGTATGTATGTACGTACATATATATATATATACATACAAACATATTTATATGTGTGTGTGTGTGTATGTAACACACATTTATATATGTATGTATGTATGTATATATATATATATATATATATATATATGTACACTTATTCATGATACATATAATAGAGTAACTATATTTTCATATAGCTTAACGTTAACACTTATTCATCTTTAGCCCCTTTAGCTCACTTTTATAGTCTATTATATCATAGGCAGTAGATTATCTACCTTAACATTATCACATATATCATGATCATCTTATTTGTACTTTATATTTTATAACATTATGTTCTTAGGTGAGTTGTATAAGATCATCTCATCTTAAACAATAGAACAGTAGTAGAAAACTTGTAACTTTCATTTTACATCATAGGGTATGAATAACAGACAAGTATGATCCTGTACATCAAGGTTCACCATCAATTCCCATGAAGACTTGAAGTATAATCAAGCTTCTACAGTTTTTTTAATATCCCTTAACACATTCCTTCTCTTTTTAACTTAGGCATATTACATACCTTATACCTGTCTGTAAAATACATTAATCAACATGTACATTTAAAGTTACTAGGTTACCTGTAAAATGGCAACTATATTATTCTCATTACAAGGCTAAATCATAATAATCTCGTGTCGCTGCAAAGGATTATCAAAATAGTATCTAGGTAGAACCAATTGTTTTGGCCTAGTACATACTTTATACCATACTATACATACTTTATACCATACTATAAAGGGCATATCAAATAGCATACACTCGTGTGATTACTGTATTTCTTCTCACTCTTCTTAGTTTCTGGCTATAAGGCACTAAAACATATTTTAGAAACCTAATTATTTTAGCATTATTGCCTGTAACTTCTTCTAATTAGAGTTCAAGTAGACTCCAATTCATATCTTTATAGGATTATTGTTTTAAAGCCTTTCAATCTAATCTGTGTATAATAAGGTATATATATATTTATATATATATATATGTACTTTCATTTTAAGAGATCATGCTTTATTCATTTGTAGGTGACTTTGGATGAATTACAGCTTAAATCAATCTTCATCCTATTATAATTGCTTTTATTTCTTTTAATTTCTATAATAATTCATGCTATATTCATGTCTTTCTGAATCATATCTTTATAGACTTTAGCATTAGAACAAACTTTCATAATCTATTACTCCCTTAGTAATCAAGTAACATATCCATCTCCATTTAATAACTATTTACCATCACTCATACTGATTACTAATCCAATTATCTTAATTCTTGCTCTCGTCAGGATCTTATGGACCACATAATATTGTGTTCAATATCTAATTACATGGATTAAATCTTAGGGTGAGAATATACTTGGATGAATGAAAGAGTATATATATAAAGCATGGCTGGTCAAACATTTCATACAGAGAAGGGAGGGTTGGCCATGTATTTTCAAAAATAAAAGGCATAATTGGCCGTGTATAAGGGGAAGATAGACATCACATGGCCATGGATGAGAGGAAGGGAAGCATCACGTGGCCACGGGTTTCCAAATAAAAAACCCATGTGTGGTCGTGTGTGGAAAGAAAGCATTCCATGTGTGGCCACATGCTTTGAAGAAGAAACACAGAAAAGACACACACGTGGTTGTGTGTAAGAAATGAAGCAAACCTGCATGGCCGTGTGTTTTAAAGAAGAAACACACGTGGCTGTGTGTTTTCTTCTTCAAACACACACGTGGCCGCGTGCTTTGAAGAAGAAACATAAGTGGCCGTGTGTTTTGAAGAAGAAACACACACATGGCCAAGTATGAAAGAATGCCACAAAACCCAGAGACCCCGATTAAACAAAACATGCATTAAAACCCTAGATCTCATATCCCAACTTCCTTAAATGCTCATCTAAGTTATCAATCCTTAAAACTCATCTTATTTACTATCTTAAATCTTTAATCTCAACTAAGAAAACACATATAGCAAGTGAGGGAAAACATGTACAGTAACCACTCATAACAAATTCTCCCGTACCTTCTATTCAAGCTTCACCTTCTTTACACATGATTCCTTTCTTCTCTTTCACTTGATTTACATGCTTCTCTCTCATTCCTTACACAAGGTGACTACAAGATCTTGTAATCTCTCATCACTAAAGAAATCACAAATTAAAAGAAAAGAAATAAGGTATCTTAAAGGAAAAACATTACCTTTCATGTTAACTCCCAAACCCTAGCATCCTTCTCCAAATCGTGACCATAGAGAGAGAGAGAGAGATCCTTCAAATGCCGATCTCGATCTCCCTCAAAACCCTAGTTTATAGTGGGATAAATATCTTACCAAGGGAAATTCCCACTATACCCTTATACACAACTAAACCCCCATTATTTCAATTTCTTTCAACTTAACCCCAAGACTTTCTAATTCAATTCAACTATATCCTTGTCTTCAATTATAATTTAACTTAACTCATATACTTACATGCTAAAATTACCAAAATACCCCTCTTGAGACTTAACCTTGATAATTACAAAATAATCCCATTTTGCCTTAATTAACGATAGTCCTCATTAATTAATAATAATCCGATTAGGGTCATGATTGGGTCCTTACACACACACACACACACACACACACACACACATATATATATGTGTATGTACACATATGTATACATATGTATGTATATATATATACATATGTATATATATATGTATGTATGTATGTATGTATGTATGTATATATATATATATATATATATATATATATATATATATATATATATATATATTTGTGTGTGTGTGTAAATCAAATAAATTCAATATTCACATTGGGTATTGGCAATTCAAAGATCCCCTAAACAACTAGGTGACTACTCACAATCTATTAAAAAAGAGAAAGAAAAAAGGTCGAAATAAATCCAGAAATTCATGTTGAGGATGAACACCTAGCTGAACCCAAGCTTCTTCAATGTTCTTCTGCAAATCTCCAGTGGAAGATGAGCTCCAAATGAAAGAAACAAGAAATCTAATCTCTATATTTGTGTAAATCTATTTTATTTGCAAGTATAGATCTGTAAAATATGTATATAAACCTAAAAAATGAAAGAATAGATGAAAAAAAAAAAAGAAAACTGGATCTGAAAAATTCATCCATTTTTGCCAAACAGCAAATCCACCTTATATAATCTCGGAAAGGTCACAGTTAACACTAATTCTTACTGATCGTGAGATACTTGAAAATTTTCTTCTAGACTAAAATGGATCATGGTCATTTTGTACTAAAAATTGGATACTACTTGCTAACCATGAGATACTCCTCAATTCCATTCTATACTAAAAATTCACTACCTCAAGGTGGCAACCAATTCTTGCTGACTGTAAGGTGCCTCTCAACTTGATTCTATACATAATATGAATATGTCATGGTGGTAATGGCTTTCTGCTGACCATGAAGTAATGAAACTCTGCGTTTTGTCAAAAAGCTTACTAGGTCACGGTTTATTACCATTTGTTGCTGATCGTGAGGTACCTGAAAATTCTAAAATTAAGCACAAAACACCATCAAATGCTCTTCAATAGGTATAAAAAGATAGAATTTACTGAATCTGACAAAATTTTTGGAAACTAAACAAAACAAAGCAACAAACTCAGAAAATACACTTAAAATTAGACTCAAAAAGACTGAAAACTAAACACTTAGACTTTGCTTGCCCTCAATTAAATGAATCAACCATATTTTTGAAAATCAAACTCTAACTCAAAAAAAAATAATTTAGATGGACTAAAATAATACTTAGCAGAAGACATTTAAACAAAAAATTCAACTAACAAACTCAAACTAATATATATTGATCAATTTCCTCTGTGTCTGCACTAGGCCAAAACAATTTAATCACTTTTTAAAACAAAAAAACACTAGTGAACTCTAACAATTGAGCAAAAAGAAAAGTATGCAAAAATTTTGCAAAATGGTTTCGTACTCAAAACTCAGGATAACCATAGGCCTCTCCTTTAGCACTGAAACCACACAAGGTCATCTCCACTAAACAACTCAGAGTAAAAATAGGATCATCATGTCCTAATTTAAGGTTATAATGCAAGGTTAAGGTATTAGCTCCAAAGAAAAGATCAAGTTGACAAAATAAAATCAGCCACTACCCAAAAATTCCATCTAACTTTCTGAAAATAAATAATCCTTTTCCATAATTATTACCTTCACTAACAATACTAAAGATGAATCTCAAAAGACATTAACCAAATTTTATAAATGTAGAGGTAGTAAGAGCTAAAATTTTCCTTTTCTCTTGAACTAGCTCGCCAATTGAAACTTCCTCTCTAATGTTAAATAGCCCACACTTATTCTTTGCAATAAGAGTCTAAATAAAATTTCTAAACCATAACTTTTTATTCTACTAGTTTTTTTAGATAAACCAGAGGGGTACCAACAAACTTTTAATTTCTTGATTCAGCAATGTCTTGAGATTGTCAATTCTAAACTCATACTACCCTAAATTTAAAAATTTTCATCAATTTCTAACACTCTTGACTAATTATGCATAGCACAGTTCAATTACTGACAATGGAAATCACTACCTGACCTAGAATGGCCAATTTTAAGATAAGGGTGATGAAAGGAATTTAAGTTATATGTTTAGATAAAAGAGTGTAATCAAGAAAATTTCATCAAATAGTATGCTTTTAGCATACTAAGTAGGCTAAACGAGGCTAGCAATGGTAAAAATAACACAAGGGTAGGATAAAAAGTCATTTCAAAGGTGACTGCCAAAGAAAGGCTGCCTAGGTTATGTCCTAATTCTGCTTGAGTTGAAAATTCATTTCAAAGGGTGATGAGAAAGGTTCTAGCTTATCCTAAAATTCCTTCACTTAATCGCTCTCACTCATTGGTTTTTCGATGCTTTCACCAAACAGCCTAACGTGTATGATGAAATAGAAATCGAACGATATATGACTAATTAAGACAAATCTAAAGAAAAAGTCTTGCTAAAGCATGCCACTACTCTCTTGCTACCTTAGGCTTTCTAAACAAGTAGTTCACAAATCAAAGTTCAAATTGATTCACTTCAAGAATAACCAAAGAAAAACTAAGCTAAATGCAAATGATAACAACAACTCAACCAAAAAACAGACAATTAAAAAATCAAAAATTGAAATAAAAGATAAATAAAACAACTAAAGACTAATAATAGCTACTAAAAGTAAAGATAAAAGATAAAATAAAATAGAAAATAATTTTAAACTAAAATAAACTATTTAAACTAAAAGAAATTGAAATTTGAAATTTGAACTAAATAGTTTAATTAGATAATCCAAAAAAAACAACAACTTAAAAATGTAAACTACGACAACTTTTAAACTTCAACACTAAAAACAAAGGATTTGTAGTTCAAAAAGACTTCACAATGTTAAGCACTTGAAGCAAATCTTCAGCTTCAACAAAATCTCCAAAAATCTTCATAGAAAATCTTCAGCAAAAATCTTCACAAAATCAGCAATGTCAGCAAAATCTTCATCTTCAATATTCACAAAATAAATCTTCAATCCCAAAGAAAATTGGAGGTGGGAAATGTGCATCCAAATGTGATGCCACACTCGTAATACCACTCATCACTTAGTAGAGTTGCTCTTAGAATTTAGATTGTTTTATTGCCAAGGCATCCCCCTTTTTCTAGTAAGGCAGCAAATTGAGCACTAGACAAAGTCACTGCTCTTGATTTAGAGCATGAGATGGTTCACTAAAACTCCTCTACATCTTATCTATATATTCCTCCCTATCAATCAATTTGAAACCATGCTCCACAGTGTCATCATCAGTGATGACATTCATGTTTTTCAACAACTTTTTATCTATGTATGCCACCTTAAAAAACATTTTACGTTTGCTCAATAGGTGTTGAACAGCCTTAGCCAAAACAGCCACCCGGGCCTAGAGAAATCTTCTTCACCTTCTTAGGATACCACTGCATCTCTTACAACTTATGCCACTAGCGTGGAGCACCATTAATTGGGAAGCCTCAATGCATACAGGCAAGGAATAGTGCTTCAGGAAGGTTCATCGATGACGGAGAATGGCAGCAGCCATCTAGGATCGCCAAACTGACATTGCCTTCTTCCTCTTTTCATTTTTCCCCAATCTATCACTCCCTACTCTGTTCTTTTTTTTTTGTCTCCCTATTTTGTGGTTATAATTCTCTTTTATTAAAATATCTCCATAATTCAAAAATAATACCCACATATTTATTTTTCTTGTTAATTTTCTATCTAATTAATGATGTTGAAAAATTTTAACCTCTAATTCTCTTGGCTTGTGAAGTTTTTCATCATTAAACTTTATTATTTAACTCTTTTCTTTGCTCACAATTAATAATCATAAATTATAAATCTCATTTAATCCCTTTGAGATTTTATTTTTAAATCAACTATTTAATTAGGACTGACTGATAATTACTCTGATCATTTACAACTTTTAATCAATTATAATACCATTAAGCTCAAATTTAATACCTTAACTTTATTTCCCCATCTATAACATTCATATAGATTCATTTCATTTAAATATTTGATCCTCAATAATTATCTCAAAAAGTGTTATTTTCAATTTGTAAGTTGTTATTGATATTCAAAATTTGGGATGTTACATTTCTTCTCCTTTAAAAAAAATTTCATCCTCAAAATTTATTTGAATCATGTAAAAATGAACCAAGTTATTAATATGATTGCTTTCTACTTTCTTATAATCTTGTGGGTATAATTCTGTAGTAGTTTGTATACACTAGTATCTGAACATGATATTAACCATAGTTTGAATTTCCATCCTCATAATCTCACTAGATTATCTTATTCACATATGCCATGTACTTCCAACTATTTACCTATTATCCTCCTTGTCATTATAATCAAGGTATCATAGGGAAAAAATCTTGCATTTTCCTCTTCTACCATGAAGCATTTAAATTGTTACTCCTAATACCATAATTGGTCATAACTTAATATTTATTATAATTATCCCATATATGATACTACATCACCATCATAGAATTTCACCGTTATAAATATCTCTTACCGTCATTATTTACAATATCACTTCCTCAATAATCAATGCCATGTACATCTATCTAATCACTTACTTTTCTTATTACCTATTTTACCCTTATTAGTTCAAATATATTACCATCTTTCCATAGACATCTTTTTCTAACTTCAATACAGTAAATGTATATCCTGTTAGTTCCCTTTTTAATTGGGGTATACACAAGTGATCTAATGATTATCATGTATGGTTAAATGATGCTCATACAAAAGATGTAAAATGTTTCATATTTGCAACATTATGTAAATGCATATCTCATGTAACGGGAATGCTTGCCGCACCCCATGCTATGAAATGTTTGAGTAATTGCCCTTATTATCAAGAATTAATGATAGGTACACAGATTACTAGGCCTTCTTTTCTACATTATGCTACCTTAGGTTTAGAAATTCCTAAACCTTGGCTCTAATACCACTAAATGTAACACCCTAAACTCACCCCAATAAACAAACCGATTATTGAATCTATCCAAGTTTTATGATTTATAAATATGAAGAATATATAAAAAAAATTTCCTTTACAATAAATCAATCACTATAAAAGTTACTCTAAATTTTATAAAAGAAAAATTTAGCAGAGTTTCCCCTAAATGACTCCAAAACCTCCTAAAAAGTAATTGATAAGTGTGAATTATACTATATTTTTAGTGTGTTTTTATGTGTTTAATTTAGTTAATTTAGCATTAATTTAGTTGATTTTAGGATTAATTAGTTAATTTATGTGTTTTTAGGTTTAATTGTTAGTTTTGGTGTTCTTTAAGGCTAAATTGAACAGAAAAAGAGTTAAATTGAAGAAAAGAGAAATTTAGGGGCAAAAATATAATTTAGGGGCAAATGGCATTTGAATTGTGAAGAGCAGAAAAGGATCACTCGACTGAGTGATTTTATCACTCTCCTAAGTGTTGTGACACTCTCTTAAGTGTTTTACACCTAATGCAAACACATATTCTCTCTAGGAAGGAAACACTCTCCCAAGTGAAAAAAGCACTCTCCTCAGCATGCATTCGCTCTCCCAAGTGATCAAGGTCACTCTCTTGAGTATGTGTTGTGTTTAATCGACAAAAGACTTCCTATTTCACTAAAACTCAAATTCTCTCAATTTAGGAAGTCACAAGGCATATAAAATTCTTCTTTTTTGAGGCTTTAAAGAAGGTTGAAGTCACCAAGACTAAGAGAGCCAATTCTAATTATGAATTTTCCTTCTTTTAGTTTTACATTAGTTTTAGTTTTAATTTTTATGAAACAAAAGCTTAGAGTTTTGAAACTGCACTTGGGTTTTCTGCAAAATTATCAAGAAAGTTTCTTGGTTCTATGAGTTTGTATCACCTTTATTTATTTTGTTCAGTTTTTAAGATGAAGTGTGAATAGTTTTCTTTACTTTTGCTAAAGGATACTTGAATCCTTAACTCTTATTGTAATGACCTAGTTGTGCTTACATTAAATACAAGCTTGATTATTTCTGATTTCTTGAGCAATTTCTCATCTTTGATTATATTGAGTTAATGATTAATGTATTTGATAGATGGTTGATTTCAATTATGATCTATGATTTGCCTGTTCTTATGTTAATTCATTGATATTGATGTATGGTTATGTTCTAAAATAAAGATAATTGTATGTTAGTAAAAGTGAATTAAGATTAAGAAAAAGTTGAACTAAGGATAGGCTAAAATTAAATTTGCTTGAAAAAGAGTTTAATGGATGTTTAGGAGTTTAAAATTGAATCTTTATGCTGAGTATTAGATTGTTCTTAATAAGAGGATTTAATGCTTAGAATGATAGTCTGAATAAGCTATCTAGCTTTATATCACTGGTTTTCCATAATCACTTGTATTCCTTTTATCTGAGTCATTGCAATATCAATTGAGGTGGATAGTCCTTTAGCATAAGTTGTCTTTAATATTGATTTTTACCAATTTACATTACTTGCTTTGTTTAAATTTAGAATTCTCTCTTTAAATCTCTGCTTAATTATTTTGACTTTATTGCTTTAGTTGTTAAGTACTATTTTTAGTTCATTAAACTTTCATTATCACAAAACTTGGGATTTCTTTTATTATTGGGATATAGTGTTCATTCTAAAATGTGAAACAAGTTGCACTTACATAGTTTCCCTAGGATACAATATTCAAGGCCTTAATCTTATTTCTCTATATTACTAGCCGATATAGTACACTTGCTAGACACCAATCAGTAATTAAAAAAAAGACTTTGATATCGACCCTGACCTCCCATCTAAACTCAAATACAATAGACAATAATTTATCCCTTCCTCCACTATTTCTAATCAATCAATCAAAATAATAATTTATCCCTTCCTCCACTGTTTCTAATCAATAAAATTTACCCTACCCCCTAACACACTAAGTATGTTAAGAAAACCTCTTAATCACACCATTATATTCATTATCACATCAAAGATATACCAATTTAAATAAGTTGCTTAATTCATTAAACAATAATAAATATATTTTTAAACATTAACTATGTACATAATAATATATTAAATAAACTTGAAATACATCTCAAATACTCTCTTTGAAATGCCCATTTTCATCTCCTTGATATGACTCTAAATTGTAGCATATTAAAAAAAATGTCTCTTATGCTTCAAAAACAGGTTCTTTTAACCTATGCGTGGAAAATAACCACGTGCTAAGCTAGGTGCTTAGAAGTGACTATCAAATTTACTTTCTAATGATAAAATATAAAGTATATACATAAAATTTAAACATACATATGGAAAATCATAAAATCATACAAAGATCACCGATTCCTATTACATAGTGAATAACATAGAGTGACCGGTGTTTAGCAAGTGTACTAGATCAGCTAGTAATATAGGAAAATAAAGATTAAAATCCCAAATATCGAACCCAAGGGAAGCTTGTGTGTGTATGAACAGATTTTAAGCTTTAGAATGAAAAATATGTAAAAAGAGAGAGAGAAGATCCCTAAAAGTTATGATGAAAAATAAAATCGAATCTAAACAGTTGACTTAAAATGAATAACAAAAGTAAATTAAAACAAAGGGACAATCAATATTTAAAAGCAACTTTCACTAAGGGACTATCCAATTTAATCTTTTATTGTAATGACTTAAATTCTTAAGAACACAAGTAATTACAAAAAATTATATGAATAAGACCTGATACCTTGAATAAAGAATATCTTTCTTGAATATCAAACTCCCTATTAAGAATAACTTAACATTCAGCATAACAATCTAGTTAACTTCCTATACCTTCATTAAATTCTTTCTCAAAAAAATTCAATTCCAGTATATTATCGGCTCCTCCACTCTTAATATTAATCAAAATTACCAAAACATAATCATCTCAAAATAGAAAACAAGTTTGTATTGATTCAAAGGATTAATTAAAGAACATGCAAATCTTTTAATGATGTTTAAATCGACTCTTAGTTATTTGAACCAATAAACCAACAATCAACTAAACACAATCAGAGATAAGAATATGCTTAAAATTGAGAAATAATTAACTTGAGTTAGCATTAAAACTCAATTAAGTCATCATAAAAAAAGATTAAGGATTCAAGTATCCTTAACAAAAGTTAAAGAAAACTACTCGCACTTCATATTAAAAGCTAAAACAAAGCAGAATAAAGTTGATACAAAATTAAACCTAAGCTAAAGTATTTTGATGAGAAGAGAAATTCATAAGGTAAAATATCCCTCTAATTTTGATGCCTTTAGCTCTTTATATAGCCTCCCCGAGAGTAGTGTACGTCTCCTTTTACTTCCTTTCTTGGAAGAATTTGCATTTGATTGAAATAGGAAAACTTTAATCCCCTAAATAGGAGAGTTACTTGGGTGAGTGAACCTTGCACTCGAGAGAGTGAATTTCATACTTGGGAGAGTGAGCTTTGCACTTGGGAGAGTGAAATTCTTACTCCGGAGAGTGGAATTCTACTGCATTTTACGTGAACCTTACTTGGGTGAGTGAAAATCTCACTCTGAAGAGTGCCAAATCACTCAGCCGAGTGAGGGAATCACTCAGCCGAGTGAGGGAATCACTCAGCCGAGTGAGGGAATCACTCAGCGAGTGATTCATGGCTACTCCCCTTGAGTGAAAGCCATATTTCCCTTTAATTCCACTTTTGCCCCTAATTTTCTCCTTTTTTGCACTTTAGGCCCTTTTTTCTTCAATTTGGCCCTGAAAAATACCAAAATTAATAATTAGACCTAAAAACACATAAACTAAATAATTAAACCAAAAACCAACTAATTAAGATTAAATTGACTCAAATAAACACCTAAGAATATACTAAAACATAGTATAATTCACACTTATCAAATACCCCACACTTAGTCTTTGTTCACCCTCAAGCAAACTTGAACAAACCAACTCCTCAAAATTACCAAACTTAAACTTTAACAAAGAATTATGCAGTTCAAAAATAATCTTAACAATTAGCAAGAGCACTCAACCAAATTTCAACTAGTAATAAATTCAAACAAGACAATATGAGCTAGTTTCCAATGTGTGTGTGCAAGACCAAAACATTTTAAGCATCATTAAAACAAAACACCAATGCAAATTCATAGCTAGGTTTAGAATGAATATACAACTAAGTATACAAATAGTTTCACACTTGAAACTCTAGAAACACCATAAGTCTCTCCTTTGGCACCGAACCTAAAGGTCAACTCCGCTAAACAACTCAAAAGCAAACTGAAAATCACTTAGGTCTTAATTTGGTTGTAATGGGATCAAGGTAATTGGTTATCAAAGAATGGGTAAAAGATGATGAAAATACTGGCCACTCTATGATAAGATAGACTAAGATTCCGAATTTTAAATTTCTAAGCACAAACCCCTTTTTTTTAAATTTGTTCATTGAACCCATGCACAACTTACGAACTTTGAGAAGAAAAATGACTGAAAGCTTTCTTTATAATTTACCCCTTTGTTTTCCCTTACAAAAACCCCACACTTAATCTTTTGCCATGTTTGCTAACTTTATTGCTTTTTCTTTCTTCCTTTTCTTTTCTTTTTTTTAATTAAAGACTAGCTTTGATGCCAGCAATTCAATAAAAATGGGTAATTACAAGGTAAAATCTCACTATTTTCTTAACTTCATCTATAGCCCTTGACAATAATATCAAAAATGTCTTATTACACCCTTTCAAAATACCCAGCAAAATTAATCCACCCAATCCTAGAGTGGCCAATTCTAGAAGGGAAAGATAAAAGCTCTTTTTAGGTTATATGGTTAATAATTAAGTGTAACAAGAAAAATAAGATGGCACGCATTAAGAATGCCTCATTAGGCTTAAAGTGGCTAACGAGGGTCGATTATATAAAAAAGGTAGGTAAACAGTCTTTTTATAGCTCAACAAATATAATTATGCCTAGATCACTTTTTATGTTGCTTTAAGTTGCTTTTATGCTTTAAAGGGTGATGAAGAAGGTTCTAGTGTTCTAAAATTTCTCACTTAACTACTTCAATGCATTGATTTTTCCTTAGGTTCAAAAACTGGTCTTCTGTGCTCAAAAAGTGGAAACTAACAAATATAAGTCAAGTTGAATGCTAAAATAGCTAAAATTTCATTAAAAAACATGCTTGCCTTAGTGCTAAACCAAATTTTGAACAATGCACATTTTAAGTTCAATTTCAATAAGTTCAAACTCTAAGGATAAACTGGGGCAAACTAAGTTTAGTGTAAGATAAAAGACAAATTAGAACTGACTACATTTTTAGTTTAACTAGACATTAACAACTAAAAACTAAGTTATAAGGTCTTTAAAAAAAACTTAAAACAAAAGAACAAAGCTGAAAACAAAAACAAAAACATACAAGAAATTTCATGCATAAAAGAAGAGTGAAAATTTTTCTACTTCCTGGACAAATTTGAGCTTGAGTAAGCTCTACCCCTTTTTAAAATCTTGCTGTCCTCAGCAAATTACTCCAATGGTAGAGGTGGTGGTGGAAATCTCCGCCAAAAGCTATCAACAAAGCACTCAAAATCCTACCTCTGTTCATCAATCCTTTCCTGCATTGTACCTATTCTGCCTTGCAGGTTATCTAAACGAATATTAATCCGATGTAACAGATCAAGTACCTGGGGATTAGCAGTCGCTTCAACTTGTGGTGCCGCCTGGTGTTCCTCTCCTACCTCCTATTCTGCCTCATGGTGGTAAGGAACTTGAATCACATGGTCATTTAAGTATTCTTCTCTAGTAGTCCAATGTCACTGAGGTTGAAGAGATAGAATCTTCATGCGCTTCAGCATAGAATAATCAATATACTCAAGGTCTCCTGCAAGTGGATGGCCTAAATCTATATGATGAACTGTATTGGCCATAATGGTGGCTATCCAACCAATGGAGATATCCTTAACAGTGGGTGGTTTCTTCTAAAGGTCAATTATCTTTTGTGCAATAATCAATGCACTATTAATGGGAATGCCTTCAACCATACATTGTAATAGCATAACTTCCTTGGAATTCATTGCACTAAGACCACTAAGACAGTTGAAAATGTTAATGGATAAATACCTATGAAGGATACGCAAGGCATGACTCCTCAAAGAGTGACATTTAATTCGGCCTCCTTTCTATGGCACCGGATTAATAGGATCTTTTACAATTTTCAATTTTTTGAGAGGTAGCATTAGGCAATGCTCCAATGGCATTTGTAGGAAAACCTAAACATGTTGTGAATTGAGAAAAATTCATGGTATACCCTTTCCTTCCAATTTAAATTTGATCATGCGAAGATCTCCTTCCCCTTTGAAATAACACTCAAATGAATAGAGAAAATCTCATGCAATGGAGGGATACACTTGTGGTTTCTTTTTAACAAATTTCATCCACCCTATGTTGTTAATTAATGGTGAAATTTCATTCCACAGGTTGCCGTCAGCTATATCTAGAAAAAAAATCATTCAAATAGGCAGGCTTCACATAAGTACAAGCGCTAAAGTGTTCATATAGTGACTGTTTTCCTTTATCCACATATGTGGGGATGGATGACTCGAATGAGCTGGAAGCTTTAGCATGCCGAGCTTTATTAGGAGCACTTCATAAGAAAGAACCCAAAATAAGCAAGAATTTTAGCAAGAAAAAGTATAACATAGCACATGAGATCCTAAAGAGAAGCATGATTAAAATCGACCACTAAAGCATTTGAAACAACGAGATAAATGAACAAAGATGCATAGAAAATAATCTGGCCAAAGATGGATTCAAATAAACATGGCAAATGCTACACAAAATTAAGCCAAAAATGAAATTGCATTCTTTGGAGCAATTTAACAAACACCTTGTGGGCACATGTTGCTTAAGCTAAATCAAGATCAAATTGCAATCATTTGACACAAAAAAATGAATATATGCATGACTAACATACACTTTAAAAGCTCATATGAAAAGAAATGAAATAGCAACACATTTTCAAGCTCAAATTCTAAGTGTAAACAACCCCAAGTTACATCAATTTCAAGCAAAATTAAGCTATTTTCCAAATGAAAAATCAAAATTTCAAATTAAAGAACACTTACTTAGACAAATGGAACCAAAAGAGATGCAAAGATTTGACTTGAAATAAAAGTACTCGGGCGAGTGAAATTGCTTAATGGGTGAGTGAGAGAATAAGTGAAATGGTGTGTGTGAGAGTGAAGAAGAAAAGAGGGAGAGTGGCTTTATAAGGAAGGACTACTTGGGTGAGTGAATTCTCACTCAGCCGAGTAAGTCCTTTCGGCTTCCGAAGGGACCAAATTTTTGCTTCAAAAAATTTTTTACGTGATTCCTCTTGGAACACTACAAAAAAACTGTTAATTAGCGACGAAACATTCCGTCGCTAATTACCTGTTTTTCGTCGCTAATATAAATTAGCGACGCCGCGACGAACAGTCACTAATAGGCCAGTCGCTAATATATTAGCGGTGGAATACAAAATCAGTCGCTAATTAAGCGACGAAAAATTTCGTCGCTAAAATTTTATTTTCGTCGATAATTTATATTCCTAACTAGTCGCCGAATTATAATAATAATATTTAGCGACTACATTTTCCGTCGCTTATTAAAGATTTAGTGTAAAATTTAGCGACGAAAAATTGGTCGCTAATTATTTCTTAAATTCTATCTATTACTCATTAGCGACAGTTGCTGTCGCAAATCCGTCGATAAATATTCTTTTGCTGTTTTTTAAAATTTTCATCCTGTACACAATATAAATAATAATCTTATATTATAAAATTCATATATAATAGATACAAATTTAAGTAACAATTTTATATTTTCATATATATATAATTTGTAATGAATTCATTACAAATAAAGAGTTAACATATAAAATAAAGTATTGTTTATACAATTCATTTCCCTAAAATTAATAGCAAATTAAATCTTTACAATTTCCTACCAAATATAGAATTAGCTCCTAGCTAATATTGTTGTAGTACCCTAAACCTAAATGCAGTCCCTCTTTACCGATAGTCTGTGATCAAAATACGTGAACCTTGTTGGCAGTAGGGATTAACTCCTGAAATGCCTTCATTCATTCAGCAATCCACTCCCTGCGCAGCCGTATCTAGCAGAGGAAAGAATGAAAAGCTGATACAAATAGCAATCATATAGAAACAGCTACCAAATTGTAAATGAGAATGTATTCATCATGTACAATACTCGAAATGGGAACTAAAAGGGATTAAAATGCTAGAAATACATAAGTGAAGGTGAAGACTATTATAAGATATATTACCCTTTGCTTCAAAGGACTCTATTAAAGGGAAGTAACTTTTGCTTGCGTAGGATTTTATTATCCAACAACAAAGGGTTTTGTTGAGTAACTTCCTCTCTTTTACAAAAGAATAAGAGAAATGAAAAAGGAAATGTAACTAAATCAATGTTATAAGGGCTGCAAGGATGGCTACATCAATCAATTAAAAAAAAAAGAATTAATAATAGAAGAATTACATTATGAGATGAAAAGAACAAAAAATTTTGACATGCAGATGACATTATATAAAATAGAAATATGAGTTTTGAGATAGTTGGCTACAAATCCCCTAATTTCATAAGCAACTTCTGCAAATCCCACACAATCAACATTTGAGTCAAATTATTGGATCATGAAGCTATAATAATTACTAACAAATTTCTGGTTTTACAAAAGCTGAAGTTGAAAGTGAGATTTTAATACAACCAAACAATACAAGGTTGAGTGATTTTTATACTAAAAATGATAAGGAAAAACAATCTGAATTGACCAGTTCAATCAATAAATATCAAAGGCCATTGTTAATAAGTAAAAACACAAGTATTGGTCAAGGAAAGCAAATAGATTTCTAGTACAGAGTTTCCGCTGTTGGTCCTGAACAACAAGATTGCCTATTTCTTCAGAGCACGGCCTTGTTCAGATCATCAAAGTAAGGGTGTTCCATAGCTTTTTTTGCAGAGATTTCAATTTACTAGAGCAATTACAAATTCAATACAATTTGGAACTCAATATATAAAACACACACACACACACACACACATATATATATATATATATACATATATATATATATATATATATATATATATATTTGCTCTATTTTTTTTATAAGCAGAAAAATTTCATTTCAAAATAATATATAAATCACAGTACAGCAATTTAAACAAAAACTAATTAATAATGAACTTTAAGGCTCAACCATGTAGTAACTACTTGTAAAAGTTATAAAATTACTATGTAAACAAAAACTTAACTAAGCAAGTTAAAATTAATAATTAAGGTCGACTGATTTTATAACCAAGGCTTAGCCTTCATTAATTTTTCTTAATTAAATTAGTAGCTCATTAATTAAATTGCACCCACATCTCTGGATATTCTCTTAAGACTAATGTTTTGATCAATACTAATGCATGTCTATAGTTCCTCAATGCTCAAGGTATCCCCGAGCTTGCATTGCAATAAGCCACAACCATTCATGAAAGTGGCAAACTTCATTAATTTTTGCAGGTCTGTGATGCATAATCCAAATTAGTTTGATTTAATATTAGAAAATATCAAGTGATATTATTGCTAACCAAAAAATCATGGGCATTCTATTGAACATGTGTTCATTGAGGAGATAGTAGATCATGACAAACGACCAGAACTATATAAAGCACAAGCAACAACAGGAATCTCAACAAAACAATAATGCAGAAGAGCTAAATAAAGTAACAGGGGAAGTGATATTATCAGACCTGAACTTGGATTCCATTGAACTTTGTGGGGATTCAGCTGCCCCACTTTGCACCTGAATGGGAATTATATCAACAGAAGAGTCTCCAATACCATCACGCTTGAAACAAAAAAAAAAGTAAAAATGGGAAATATATATACTAAGCAAACCTGTAACAAGTTCTTTAGGAAAATTCATCAAGTTGTACAAAACTGCCAAGTGCATCGCATTTTACTGTGGCTTTTGGCTTCCCCCAGTCAGAAAATCTTTCTGTGTCCATGCTCTGAACCTTTGTTGTGATGATCAGGGTGAAATAAAATTTAAAAAGAAAATAAAAATAATAAGAGAAGAATCAAATTTAAGGGAACTAAAGGTCTAGTAGGAGTTCAATGCAAAAAGTGTATGAACTAAAAGGTTCTCTAAACCATTTGGCCATGCATTAGATCCAATTCATTTAAATTGCTATATAAAATAGGAAACAGATCTAGTTCATTTACAATTTCACGAGTGAAAAGAACATGCAAATGAAGCTGGAAGGCTCACATTCTTTCCATCATAAATCAAATTATTTGAGAAATAAAACATGCAACAACATAGTCGTAAGATTTTCATGCTGTAATCTTGGATACGCTCCCTTCAAGATGATAAGGAGAGGCTTTCCAAAAATTGAACAACTTAGCATTACCAATAACCAAGGCTCTTTCCTCCTTCACTGCTTTAGGATCAGGCTATTCAATTTCCTGAAATTTGCAGGTAGAATACACTACTATGAACCCGAGCAAAATCTGAACTGTGATATTTCCATTATAGTTTCTTTTGCATTCCTAATTAAGATCGTTAGTTGTAATCAGCATATAGTAGCTCATCAGTTTAATTGTGAAGTAAATAACCCATTGTGCGAGCAATTATCTTGCTTATAAAGAACATGCAATGAGGGAATTGGTTAGGAAAATAAATAAATATATAATGAACAAGATTTAAATAAAAAAAGACTTACAGGAAATTCGACAAAAGGCTCTTGCCTTGCCCAGCCAAACCCTCCTCCTCCATTATTACTATACAACTGCATTGTTGAATGCAATACCCATCGTTCACTGCACCAGAAACTAAGAGAGTGTTATAAAATAGAACAGAAATGCAGAAATGTTCTCTTGTTTGTATTCAATAAACAATGATATATATATACACACTTCGGAATTTTTGAATGAGAAACCTTTTACTGGTTTCTTAATCACCACAGCAGAATTCCAAAACCAAAGGTGCATTTTATTAGTTTAAGGCTCTATAGCAAAAGAATCTAAAAAGGCAAATGATCAGTTAAAAACCTTCGAAAAAGTTAACCTGCAAAGAAAAAAAGCAGCATTCAAACCTGGATCACAGTCTTTGAACCTATAAAATCTTCTATCTTTTTCCAGTCACGATCAAACCTAATTGAAAAGACTAATTGCTACTAAATTCAGATCTCATTTGCAATAGAAAATGTTCTAAAGAGTATGAAATAAGCATTAAACACTATCCAAAATGCAAATAGTGACTCAAGAACCATTGAAACTAAATTAATAGATCAACTATGCCTAAAATCATGAAAGGAAAGATAGGAAATCTGCCTCATAACTGACAGTAATCAGTAACTTAATTCATTTAAGTTCTATTAATTCAAACTAGTTTGTAATTATCATAAATTTGAGCACTAGTTTTCTAGAAAACGATAATCTCATAAATGGGTCATCATCTCACTAATTACCATACCAAGCTACATCAAAATAATTAATATATTTTTTTTCTTTGAGATATATGTTGTAGCTTATCTCAAGATTTGGACAAGTAAAAGCCTACAATGTAAATGACTACACTTAGGGGTTTTTTTTGTTTGTCTGCAGCGGTAGAAATATCAATTGAAGCCAAGTATACTTCAACATTAAAAAATAACTACTCTATTTAACGTCTATTTTATAAATTAAAAATAATTGCTGGTTTTCGTGAAATATATATCAAAATTAGCTAATAATGCTGGTTTTCGTGAATTTGTGTTGAGAATAAAAACAACCTTTGTCATTTCAAGAAACCAGGATTAATTAAATAACATCTATAATCCTAAGATCCCTAACTCAATACACATGTCAAAAGCACTACTGTACAGATTACAGAAGCACAAAGTTGCTCCTAATAGGACTTCTTATCATCAAAATTATTTGAAGCAATTATTTAAGTGTTCATGCACATGACTATTTGAGCACTTAAACATTCAAAACTACCCAACCATCGAATGAAATCATAAATGAAAAATACAACTCATATGCTAGACCAATCCATCCTCGCCACAGGTATAAAATATACGAGGGCTCCCAGGCTCAATAGCCAACTTATGAGCTCGCCCCTGGTGTTTCGCTAACAATTCAGTCTCCACCACTGGGACTCATAAAACTAAAAGAAAAGAAAAAGATAAATCAAAGCTAAGAAGTTATGTAAACCACTGACCAATTAGCAGACTCCATCACTTAATAGACTAGAATTGTGAATATGAAAAAAAAATAAAAAAAAACCCTTTAATGCAAAAGAGAGGATCAGACATGACCTTGGAAGCTGCGAGACGGTGGGCGAAATTCCTTGTGGAGAGCTCACCAACCTCCCTTTGCCAAACATTCACCACCGATATATTGGGGTTCGTTCTGACCCTCTTTCTCATCCTCGAACAATCAAATTAAGACCCTATTAACAGCACTCATTCTCCAACAAATCAAATTAAGACCCTATTATCCAGAATCCTCATTTAAAACCCTAACAAAGTTCGGAGAAAAGAAGCTTAAAACCAAATGGAAAGAGTTAAAAAAAATAAAAACTTATAGAAATTACAAGCAACTGGATCGAAAGGCGTTTGGATGATGGGAAATCTAAAGGGGAAATGGCGGAGAAGAGAATGAGAGTGCAGGCTCTAACCGGGGTGTTGTTTGCGCCGATAGGGGTGGGGCAGCCGGCGTAGCCTCTGACCGACACTGTCTCTCTTCGGTCTCCCCCTCTCGATCTTCCCTCTCTCTCCCTGTTCTCCCTTTCCTGTTTCTCTATTTCTTTCCTTTCTTTTTTAATATTTGTTCTTTTTTTTTTCTTCCTAAATCCTAAATGTCTACATTTAATGTATCTAAAAAATATCAATTATTACATTTTAGCCCCCTAACATTCCTTTAAATACTCAAATTATTTTATTATTATTATTATTATTATTATTATTATTATTATTATTATTATTATTATTATTATTATTTATTTTTATTGATTTTACATTAAAATGTTGGGTTATAAGAGATTTTGATTCAATTTCATTAATTGTTTATTCGAAAACAATAAGCATCCCAATAATAATGTGAAATATTAGTTTTAATTCTTTTTTATTCACATTTGCAAATATAATTAGTCAGTATGCTAAAAATTGATAGTAAATAAATATTTTTTTCTCTAAGAAAACATTTAAATTAAACAATAGAGTTTGATTTCGATATCGAGCAAAGTTTCAGTTAAATCTAGCAAACTGATCCAAAATTAACAACAAGGAGTTTTGAATGTACTCACCAAAATTAACAACAAGGAGTTTCGAACGGCAAATGATTTTTCGATTGTGTTCACATACAAAATTGATCATTATTTAAAAAATTCAGAAAACAACCTATTTTTTGCAACAAAAACTGAACTTATAGATCTTGAAAACTAATCTTCACCGTCCAAAATTAACAAAATGGAGTTTCGAACGTACTCACCAAAAATAAGGCCAATCTAACGGTAAATGATTTTTCGATTGTCTTCGTATACAAAACTGGTCATTACGTAAAAAAATTCATAAAATAGCCTTTTTTTGTAACAAAAAATGAACTTACAGACCTTAAAAACTAATTTTCACCATTCAAAATTAACAACAAGGAGTTTCGAATGTACTCAACAAAAATCATGCCAATCTAACGACAAAATAGCCTGTTTTTTACAGCAGAAATTGAACTTACAGACCTTAAAAACTAATCCTTACCGTTCAAAATTAAAAACAAGGATTTTTGAATGTACTCACCAAAAATCAGGCCAATCTAACGGCAAATAATTTTCTGACCGTCTTCATATACAAAACTGGTCATTACGTAAAAGATCCATAAATTAACCTCTTTTTTGCAACAAAAACCGAACTCACATACCTTAAAAACTAATCTTCACCATTCAAAATCAACAACAAGGAGTTTCGAACGTACTCACCAAAAATCAAGCCGATCTAACGGTAAATAATTTTCCGACCGTCTTCGTATACAAAACTGGTCATTACGTAAAAAATCCAGAAAATAGCCTTTTTTTTTGCAACAAAAATTGAACTTACAGACCTTAAATACTAATCTTTACCATTCAAAATTAACAACAAGGAGTTTTGAACATACTCACCAAAAATCAGGTCGATCTAACGGCAAATAATTTTTCGATCGTCTTCACATATAAAACTGGTCATTATGTAAAAAATCAAGAAAATAGCCTCTTTTTTGCAACAAAAATTGAACTTACAAACCTTAAAAACTAATCTTCACCGTTCAAAATAGCCTATACATTTATCTTTTTATCATCACCTTTTCTATTTATCTTAACTTAATATCTTAATATTAATCTTGCCATGTTTAGAATTTCAAAGCCATTTCTCCATTTTCAAATCAGTAAGTTTTTTTAGTCTTCCATAACACTCAATTAGATAACCGCGGTAGTGTAGTTAAATGGTAAGGATGAGTTTAGATGGAGTTTTGAACATTTAGAAAAATAATAGAAATAAAATTGAAAAGTGTGCGTGTGTATATATATATATATATTAGAAAATTTATTCATTTAGAAAAATAATAGAAATTAAATTGAAGAAATTAAATTTGAAAATTTATTCATTTTGACTTCTATGAGTTTAAGTCTTCGATTGAACTCTATTGTATTATTCAACTAAATAATAAATTAACCTTAAAATCGTGACATTATACATCCAAATGCCCTCAAGTTTTCCAAATGGACCTCGACCTAGGCTAGGCCACGATTAACTTTTTCTGCTATACCTAGCTATTCTTTCTTTGGTTCTTTATTTTCGTTTAGTTTTTTTTTCACTATTATTATTATTGCATATATTTAATTTATGTTAATTTATAATTTATTATAAAGAGTATTTTAATTTAAAATCATTTTTCTCACTATTATTATTATTATTGCATATATTTTAATTTATTTTAATTTAAAGAGTATTTTAATTATTTAAACATTTTGGATTTTAAATAATTTAATATTTGATTTAAATTTTATAAATTAAATATAAATTACAATTTTTTTATTATTATTTTAAATGAAATAATAAATTTTATATTACTTTTTTATAAATATTTATTTTTATTAATCTTGAATACGCAAATATATAATAATCTTAATAATTAGTTTATTAATATTATTATTAAAAATGCAATTTTTCTAAATAAATAAATTTAGATTTTGGTATAATTGTTAAAAAATTATTATCAACTAATAAAATAATTTCTAATTTTCAGTTATAAAATAAATTTCTAATTTCTAAAAAAAATATTTTTTCTTTATTTGCGACGGATTAGCGACTAAAATTTTCGTCGCAAAAAAGGCGCTAAATTTTCCCTCCTAAATTAGCGACTAAAATTTTCGTCGCTAATTTTTCTGGAACTAATTTTATGAATAAAAAATATAAACTTTAGCGACGGAACTATTTGTCGCTAATTCCGTCGCAAAACATGGCGCGTACAATTCCCGCCAATAATTAGCGACTATTTTTTCATTCCGTCGCTAATTCGTCGCAAAAAAAATAGAAAATATCCTTTCCACGATGGAATTATAAAACAGTCGCTAATCCGTCGCAAAATTTGCGACGAAAATGATGCCGTCGCTAATTGCCAGTTTTTTTGTAGTGGAACATCACTCAAGAGAGTGGAAATAACACTCAGGAGAGTACTTAAGGACTACCTTTTAAGGCTTAAAAAGCAAAAACACTCAAGAAAGTGTAATTGCACTCAAGGGAGCATTGTGGTGCACGGGAGAGTGAAATGGTCACTTGGCTGAGTGACCCAATGCTGTCCCTTCTCTGCAAAAATTTCTTTTCATTGTCTTCAACCTCCATGCCTCCATTAATTCAATGATTTACTAATTGCCTCACACCTTCTTAAATGAGCCCCTTGAATTACTAAATTACCATCTTTAAACATCATTAACTCATGTTTTAGTAACCTCTTAAGCACAATACTTTATTCTTCCATCATGTACTAACACTTACTCACCTCTAATTTTTACCTTAAGCACAAGTTTTCCTTGCTCAATATTCATGCCAAAACCTCATTCAAGCCCTTAATCACATCAAGATCACAAAGAATGCTCTCAATAGACAAAACTCTCTTTTAGTCATGAATTAAAAACTAAAATAAAACAATTCACTAACCATATAACAAAAACACTTCAAATACCAAAATCAACATAAAATAATAAAGGAAACATAAAAATTAAAATAAAAAAAAGGAAGAGAAAGAGCTTAGTTCTAAGTTTAAGAAGTCCTTAGCTAGACTAATATCTCCGAAATCAATCTCGGAATACCATGGTTGCCTCAACAACCTCCATTTTCCTAACTCGATATGGTTTTAACCTGTGACCATTGACTTTGTACTCATGCCCATCTTTCGGACTTTTTATATTAAACATGCCAAATTTGTTACTAGATAGAACTTGATAAGGCCCTAACCATTTGGATTTTAGCTTGCCTGGAAACAAATGCAACTTGCTGTTATATAATAACACCATCATACCAGGAGTAAACTCTTCAGATTTCAAACGCTTATCATGCCAATATTTCATTTTCTCCTTATATATCGCTGCATTGTCATATGACCATCGCCGAATTTCATCGAGTTCATTGAGCTGTAGCTTTCTCTTATCTCCTGCACTTCTCAAATCAAAATTAAGAAACTTTGTTGCCCAATATACATTATGTTCTAATTCAACCGGTAAATGATAAGATTTTCCAAAGACAATTCTAAAAGGAGATATGCCTGTAGGAGTTTTATATGAAACTCTATAGGCCTAGAGAGCTTCATCCAACCTATAATACCAATCTTTCCAAGAACTATTGATAGTATTTTCTAAAATTGATTTTAACTCCATGTTAGACACTTTCACTTGCCCATTTGCTTAGGGCTGGTATGGGGTCGTTATCTTATGCTTAACACTAAATTTTCTAAGCAATGTTTTAAATTAATAGTTAACAAAATGCTTGCCTCCATCACTTATAATGGCTCTTGGTTCTCCAAATCTTTAAAAAATATGCTTTTTAATAAATTCAAGCACCACCTTGACATCACAAGTCCTAGTTGCTATGGCTTCAACCCATTTACTCACATAATCTACAACAACTAAAATATATTCAAATCCAAATGAGTTTGGAAATAGTCCCATAAAATCAATACCCCAAACATAAAAAATTTCCACTTTAATTATGTTATTCAAAGGCATTTCATCTTTTAGAAATGTTTCCTACTCTTTGACATTTATCACAAAGCTCAATGAATGATTTAACATTTGAGAAGAAAGTGGGCCAGAAAAAACCTAATTGGAGAATATTTTATATCGTACAATTAGGTCATGATGTCCTCCAACTTTCCTTCCATGACATTGTCTCATGATGTCTTCTTGTTCTCCCTCTGGAACACATCTTCTAAGTACTTGATCCAAACAAATTTTGATTAGATATAGGTCATCCAATGATAGTGTTTAGCATCTGCTTGCAGCTTCTTCTTTTGTTGCCAAGTGAAATCTTTGGGAAGATAACCTCCTGCAAAAAATTTAACTATATTAGCATACCAAGGAGTTACAAAATTACAAGCATAAATTGCACTAATATATTCATCAGGAAATAAATCAGCTATTTCTCCCTTTTCAATATTGGCATGATCGAGTCTAGAAAGATGGTCTACCACATAATTTTCATCTCCTTTTTTGTCTTTAATCTCAACATCAAATTCTTGTAAAAGCAATACCCAGCGGATAAGTCTTGGTTTGGAATCTTATTTTTGCAAAAAGATGCCTTAATACTGCATGATCCGTCCATATTGTGACTTTGGAACCTAGGAGATAAGATCGAAATTTGTCAAAAGAAAATATAATTGCTAAAATTTTTTTCTCTGTGGTGGTATAATTGACTTGAGCTCTAGTGAGTGTGTGGCTTGCATAATAAATAGTATAAAAAATCTTTTCCTTCCTTTGGCCTAAAACTGCTCCCATAGCATAGTCACTAGCATCACACATGATCTCGAATGGTAAACTCCAATCGGGTGATGCAATGACAGGTGCTAAGATTAGCTTTTGCTTCAACAAGTTAAAAGCATGTAAACACTCATCATCAAAGTTAAATGCAGTATCTTTCATCAACAAATTGGAAAGTGGTTTAGCAATCTTAGAAAAATCTTTAATGAAACGACGATAAAAGCCCGCATGACCAAGAAAACTGCTTATACCTTTAGCACTTGTAGGAGGAGGTAGTTTATCAATAACATTAATTTTTGCTTTATCGACCTCAATTCCTTTTTTAGAGATTTTATACCCTAGAACTATCCCTTCTTTTACCATAAAATAGTATTTTTTCCAATTCAAAACAAGATTAGTTTCTTTACACCGTTCTAAAATCAATTCAAGATTATTCAAACATGATTCAAAATCATGACCATACAATGTAAAATCATCCATAAAAACTTCCATAAATTTTTCAATAAAATCATGAAAAATGGCCATCATGCATCTTTGAAATATAGCAGGGGCATTACATAGACCAAAAGGCATCCTTTTATATGCAAATGTGCTATAAGGTCATGTAAATGTGGTCTTTTCTTGGTCCTCCGGGGCTATTAGTATTTGCATATACCCCGAATATCCATCTAAAAAGCAATAAAAGCTATTTTCTGCCAATCTTTCTAACATTTGGTCAATGAAGGGTAAAGGAAAATGATCCTTTCTAGTGGTATTATTAATCTCCTATAATCTATGCACACTCTCCATCCTGTTATAGTATGGGTTGGGATTAATTCATCTTTTTCATTAGTGATTACAGTTATTCCCCCTTTTTAGGCACACATTGAACTGGACTAACCCAACTACTATTAGAAATAGGATAGATAATACCTGCATCAAGGAGTTTAAATATCTCTTTTTTCACCACCTCTTGCATAGCGGGATTAAGTCGCCTTTGGGGTTGCACTATCGGTTTGAAATTTTACTCCATTGGTATTCGGTGTGTACAATAACTGGGGCTCATACCCTTTAAATCATATGTTTTCCAACCAATAGCTCCTTTATGTTTCTTAAGCACTTTAATCGGCATCTTCTCTTCCAAACCTGTCAACAAAGAAGATATAATTACTTGTTTTGCATTTTTCTCTAAAAACACATATTTTAAATGAGAATGAAGAGTTTTAAGTTCAGAATTTCACTTAGGAAGGGATAATACATCCTCTATATATCGAGTTTTAAGTTCAGAATTTCACTTAGGAAGGGATAATACATCCTCTATATATCCTTCTTCATAATGTTCTTTTTCTAAATCCTGAATTAGCTCTTTTTCTCTTGTCTCCACCTCATCTATATTCTTTGGATGCATTAGACACTTCTTCAACTCATCATCCAAAATGATTTCCTCTTGCTTTGCTTCTATACACTCTTGGACTCCATCAACAAAACAAATTGATTCCTCAAAATCATAAGATGAATGTTTCATAATTTTGTTTACATTAAACATCATTTTCTCTTCATTAAATCGCAAAGTGACTGTTTTTCCATAAACATCTATTAAAGCTCTTGTTGTATTCAAGAATGGTCTTCCAACTATTAAAGACACTCTTCTATCCTCTTCCATATCCATAACCATAAAATCAATTGGCAATATAAAGTTTCCAAAATTTACCAACAAATACTCAATAATTCCTTTTAGGCCTCTTCAATGATCTATCACCCAATTTTAATGTCATTCGGGTTTCCTTTATGTCTTCCAAATTTAATTTCCTGCAAATAGAATAAGGCATTAAATTTATGCTAGCACCTAAATCACATAATGCACATCCTACAAAATTCACTCCCAATTCACATGGTAACGTAAAACTGCTAGGATCTTTTAGTTTTTAAAGAATTTTGTTCATTAGTATTGTACTACAATTTTTAGATAATTTGACCATTCCTTATCCTTCTAGCTTTTTCTTATTAGAGCATAATTCTTTCATAAACTTAGCACATTTAGGTATGTGTAATAAAGCTTTAGTAAATGGTAAATTTATATGCAATTTTTTAAACATGTCTAAAACTCTATTTAATTGCTCATTTTGCTTTTCTTTTCTAGCTAGAGATGGGAAAGGTAGTTTAGACTCATCAAGCATAGTAGATACCAATTTTTCCTTACCTTTAATTTTTTCAACAATATAAGGCACTTCATCAACAATTTTTAAGTTAGAATTACTTACCTCTATTGTTGGTTCCACCACTTTAGAAGTACTTTTACCAATTTCAGTTACTTGTACCTCTTTCCCACTCCTTAAAGTGATTGTCTTAGCCTTCTCTTTCGGATTTCAGTCTACATTAGAAGGAAATATCCCTTGAGTTCTATTGGTCAATGAGTTGACAAGCTGTCCTACTTGGTTTTCTAAATTCCTAATGGATGCATCTTGGTCCTCATCCAAATGTCTTGAGATTTTCACCTAGCATCTTGACTAGACATATAAGCAGTTTGGGTGGCTATAAAATTTGCAAGCATTTCTTTTAAATTTGTTTTCTTTTCTTATGGGGGTGGTATTTTTTGAAAATCGGGTGGTTGATAAGGTGGTGTTTGGTGGTTAGAATGGTAGTGTGGTTGTGCTAGATTTTGGTATGATGGCTGATTATTAGAAGCTAAACTTTGATTAAAATGAGGTATTGGTTGAGAATTTGATGTAGAAGTTTGATTACCTTCTCTCCATAAAAAATTTGGATGGTTCCTCCATCCTGAGTTATAAGTATTGCTATAGGGATTTAAAGCGTTCACATCTTTCACTGCTCCTTCCTCATTCTACATAACCCCTTGACTTCCTGCATAAAAATCAATTCCATTAGATAAAGCAGAAACATTCTAAACTTTTAGACCATTTAATTCTTTAGTTAACAATTCTATTTTAGCATGGCAAAATCATCTATGTTATGAACTCCTTATTTCTGTTGAGTGGCCTTTGAGCTAGCCCATTATGCATCGTTAGTTGCCATCTCATCAAGAAGTAGGAATGCTTCTTCAGGTATTTTATTCATGAAACTGCCATTTGATACTACATCCAGTAAAGATCGTGTAACTTGATTCACACCTGTATAAAAAATATGCATCAATTGATAAACAGCAAATTCATGGTATGGATAGCTTTTTAATAGTCTCCTAAACCTCTCCCAAGCCTTGTGAAATGGTTCATCATACAACTGCTTAAATTCATTAATGTTTTTTCTAATGAGGGCAGTTTTAGTGGTTGGGAAGAATTTGCATAAGAATTTCTCTTGCATTTGTTGCCATGATTGTATAGATTGATTTGGAAGCATTTGCAACCAATCCCTAGCTTTACCTATGAGGGTGAATGAAAATAGTTTAAGTCTAATGGCATCAGTGGACACATTTGATTATAAGGGATCCCAATAGTTCTATGTTCTTCATTCCACCTAGGAATAGCATAATCCCTAATGGTTCTGTAAGGTCCCTAACATGACCCTAATCTAATTTGCATATTTGAATGGGATTTTTATTTAATTAAGATTAAATTAAATGAGGAATTTGTGTAAGTATGGGTCAAGAGGGAGTAAATTATCATATTATTATGTTATTTGCATGAAAATAAAATTTTAAAGCATGGTTTAATGTTAATTAAGGGTGCAATTGAAGTAAAAAGGTGTTAATTTGGGGTAAATGTATTGTTTTGGAAAATCAAGGGTAAAATGTGGATAGAAATGATTGTTTAAAAGTCAATTTGAGAGAAGGAATAAATGGATAGGTTAATGTTTGAAAGGAATTAAATGGAGAGGTTAAAGTTTAACATGCAAATTTTCAAGGGACTAAAGAGGGGATTTTCTTTGTTGGTATAAGAGGCTTGAGTTAGTGGAGATGGAGGTGTCGTGTGTTGTGTGCTGATCGGTATGTGAAGGAGAAAAAACCAGAAAATCTTCATCTCATCTTTCTCTCACTCCCATTGATTCATCTCAAGCAATTAGATGATAATTTTAGTTGGTTAATCAAGAGTACAATGTATTAAACTTAAGGTAATTAAATTGTTAATTGAACCCTTAATCATCATCTTCTTCTTCTTTTCATTTGGACTGAGAAGAACGTTAACTAAGTGCTAGAAATTTGAATGTCGATGATTTTTGTGAAGGAGAAGAGGAAAGAAGGAAGAGCAAAGGAAAGGATATTGCTAGAGGTTGAAGACATTAGGTTTGTCAGCCAAGGTATGGGAATTTAAGCTGTTCATATTGCATGTGAAATTGATTGCTGGAACTGGGTTTGATTTACAGAATTCAAAGTTACGTTTTGCTGGATTTTAACGATATGAGGTTGAAGAAGATTGTCCTTGCTGAGTCGTGAATGTCTTCACGAGTCGTGAACTTTTGTTCGGCTCGTGAAGCTCTTCACGAGTCGTGCATCTTCTTCCTCTAGGAATGTTGGGTTTACTCGTGAAGATCTTCACGAGTCGTGAATTGTAGTCCGACTCGTGAACCTCTTCACGAGTCATGAAGTATAGATTTTCTTCTCCACTCGTGAACTTCTTCACGAGACGTGAGTATTAGCCTTATAAGCTTCACTCGTGAATCTCTTCACGAGTCGAACATATCGTCACGACTGAATTACCTGTCTGGAATGTTTTGCTCATAAGTTGAGCTATAGAGCAGCAAATTGAATGATTCCTTTTGTGTTGGAAAATAGACTTTTATACCTATATTTCATGTGAAGGAACCTAGACTTAAATCTACCTTTAATTACATGGAATTTAGGATTGAATCCAGACTAGTTCCCTAGACTGCACACAGAAACAGAATTTACATTAATGGGCATATCTTTTTGTAGAGATGTTGAAATGTTACAAAATAAAATTTTGGAAAAAATTAGAGACATGAAAGTCTAACTTTGATGAAGAAATGTTGGTTTAAATCCTTCTAAATTTTACATTATAAATTGTTCTAAATGATAGTCCACACGATTTGGTTTTAAAACAACCTATAGTATTTTTCAAATAACTCAAGCTATAGGTCAGATATGGAGATGAATTTTGATGCTCTGGAAACTAGACACATAGGGGAATAAAATTGTGGATGATCATCTTGACAAAAAAATGGCTTTTCCCTTTCCAAATGTGGCTCACAAGTTGAGTCCGGAATGCTACCCTATACAGATCGTTGATGCACTTGACTTTATGATTACTAATTAAATTGAGATGAATAGTTGTTTTTATGATAGTAAAATAAATTGGACAGGGCATGTAATATGACTATCGATGAAAGAATTATATGCATACATTTACATTCGTTATGTATATGAATAAAGATTTGTGATGAAATATCTAACCTACACATGTAATTAGACCTGTACATGATTGTCATATGCCTAATTGATGTGTACATATGTAATCCTATGACATGAAAGTGCACATGATCTGATGATGATAAATGCATATATTTATATTGGTAAACATGTTTATAGGAATAAGCCTACTATATGTGAATGTACCTACAGGTATGTACATTTACGATTATGTACATGAATGTATGAGCATGTAATTGCCCTATGAGATAGAAAATGTTATGGCATGACTATGAACATGTGACACGCTTAATGAGAACATGATCAAGTATATGATATGATGATTATATGTCATGCCTATATGTCATGATGCAAACTTATAGTCACGCGAAATGGATGAGCTAATTGTGTAACTTGGCTTATGAAATGTGCATATATCTGTTTATGCACCAGAGAACTTATAGTTTTACAAGAATCTATATATGTACAAACAGTATACTATGAATACAATCTTAATATGTGAATTGAACACGAATATAGTTATGCCTGCAATAGAGTTTTAGATGTGGATAGATAGGCGCCTATAGGGAAATTGCAGCTGCCATAGTTTGGCCCAATTGGGTCCATAGTATATATGATCCCATTTGGATCATGATCAACCCCATTTGGGTTGATAGGCGACCCCGTTTGGGTCTACTTGACCGGTCCACAGTACAGTTTGGCCCCGTTTGGGTCTATAGATCTGATATCTTTGGATATCCTTATTTTTGATACCTATGTGTATCCATAGTTCCCGTTATCCACTGATAAAGCTAAGGCAAGCTAAACGTTATTCATAGTAATGATAAAAATTAACAGTTAAAGTTATTTGACTAAAGATTGATGTTGTGGATTATATTATTGGTTACCCACAGGAATTATGTTTCATTTAAATATGTTTACATGGGAAATTGCTGTCTATATGAATTATGAATATGAGAATATTTGTTACCCTTTTGGGTACAATGTTTAGGTACATGAGTATATGTTTTATGCTTTAAAGTATTGGTTATTATTAACATGATATGTTGTACATGTTATTTATTATA
>JBBPFJ010000247.1:0-112000 GCA_037975025.1 Excoecaria agallocha
TAGTAAGTCACAAAGTTGCCTTCCTAATTTGAAACATGTCAAGGCATCGATCATCAGTCACGTAGACTAGGAGTCCTAGATGTACCCAATTATCTTTGTGAGGCATGGGTTGTGAATATGGGTTATACTTAACATGGAAAGGGATGCCTGGACCTAGGCAACTAAAAAATGGGTTTGTGCTATAACATCTTAAGATGTTAGCCTGTTTTATCCAAGAGTCATGTACGAGACATGATTGGAGTTTTTCCTACCTAAGTAACTTAACTTGTTAGGTGTAGAAGCTCAGCTTGACTAATAAGTTGTTGTGAAAAGTGGATCTTGGCCCACATTAAATCACTAATGTGAATTATTTAAAGGGATATTAATTTGGTTTGTGGGATTATAAATAAGACCTTATTTAATCTTGCTAAATTTTATTGTAGATTAAAAATGGCATCTTCAAAAAAAAGTTCTCATTGTGATCCGTCCTTGAAAAGGACAAATTGAATGGCACCAATTTCATAGACTGGTCTCGAAACATAAGAATAGTTCTTAAGCAAGAGGAAAATTCGTATGTTTTGGATGCATCATTGCCTAAATAACCTAATAGGAACACCTTTGCGATTCAAAAGAAAACTTTTGAGACCAAGAAGAGCGACTCCAATGATGTGACCTGTCTGATGCTGGCCACTATAGTGCCTGACTTGCAAACGCAATTTATGGACCAAGAGGCTTATGCGATCATGGTGCACCTCAAAGAGATATTCCAAGACCAAGCTCGTCATGAGAGATTCGTGACAACAAAGGCCTTGATTTCTTGAAAGATGGCTGCGGGTACTCCTGTTAGTACCCATGTACTCAAGATGAAAGGGTATCTTGATACTCTTGAGAAGCTTGAGGTATAAGTGCCAAAAGAATTGGCCACTGACTTGATCTTAGGATCATTGACTGATGATTATGATCTATTTGTGATGAATTATAACATGCATGCAATGAACAAGTCAGTCACTAAGCTTCATGGGATGCTTAAGAATGCTGAAGAGAACATTCAAAAGATCAATCTCGTATTGATGGTTCAAAGGGACATTAAAAAGGGACCCGCTAAGGGAAAGGGAAAGGGAAAGGCAAAACCCAAGAATGACCTGGCTCGGTTCAAGTCAAGTGGGAGTGCACCTCAGACCCAATCCAAGCCCAAGGCACAGAAGCTCAAAGAGAGTGAGAGCACTTGCTTCCATTGCAACAAGATAGGGCATTGGAGGAAGAATTATGCTATCTTCAAGGAAGAACAAATGAAGAATGGAGCCAAGGCATCCAGTTTTGGTATTTTTGTTGTTAAGATTAACCTTTCTATTTCTACCACTTGGGTATTGGATACCAGTTATGGTTCTAACATTTGTTCAAATGTGCAGGGGCTAAGAAATAGGCGGTTACTTGGGAAGAATGAAGTGGACCTCCGTGTGGGGAATGGAGCACGAGTTGCTGCCATGGAGATAGAAAACTATCAACTCACTTTACCTTTCAGACTTTGCTTAATTTTAAAAAATTGTTATTATGTGCCTGCTATGAGCATAAACATAATTTTAGTTTCTTGTTTGGATTTGCATGAATTTGATTTTGTTATTAAAAATGGCAATGCTCATATTCGTCGCCAAGGCATTTCTTATGGCAATGCCATGTTGCAAAATGGCCTTTATATCATTGATTTACAAAACAAAGAGTCCATATACAACATTAATACAAAGAGGGTTAAATCAAATGAATTGAACCCTACTTACTTCTGGCATTGTCGTTTAGGACATGCAAACGAAAAATGCATTTCAAGACTCCATAAAACTGGAGTGCTTGGGTCATTCGACTTAGAGTCTTATGATATATGCGAGCCATGTTTGCATGGAAAAATGACAAAGAGTCCTTTTAACAAGAAAGGTGAAAGGACTAATGGCTTATTGGAACTAATACATACCGATGTATGTGGACCATTAAGTACACAAGCTAGAGGTGGTTTTAGCTACTTCGTGACATTCACAGATGACTTCAGTAGATATGGCTATGTCTATCTAATGAAGTACAAATCTGAAACTTTTGAGAAATTCAAAGAGTTTAGAACGAAGTAGAAAACCAACTTGGCAAAAGTATAAAAGCCATTCGATCAGATCGAGGTGGCGAATACTTAAGCCAAGAGTTTGACAATCATCTAAAAGCGTGTGGTATTATTTCATAGCTCACTCCTTCCGGAATGCCACAATGGAATGGTGTGTCCGAAAGGAGAAATCGAACTCTGTTTGACATGGTTTGATCTATGATGAGTCAAGCTAATCTTCCTATCTCTTTTTGGGGTTATGCATTAGAAATTGCTGCGTTTCTATTAAATCGTACTCCAACTAAAGCAGTTGAGAAGATACCATACAAGGTATGGACTGGGAAAGAACCCAATATGTCTTTTCTTAGGATTTGGGGCTATTAAGCACATGTTAAGAAATTAACATCTAACAAACTAGATTCCAAATCCATTGTCTGTTTGTTTGTGGTTTATCCCAAAGAAACAAAGGGATACTACTTTTACTCACAAGCTGAGAACAAAGCATTTGTTGCTCGCAAGGCTGTTTTCTTGGAAAAGGAGTTCTTTCTCAAGAAAGACAGTGGAAGTAAAGTAGAACTTGGAGAAATTCAAGCGCCACAAACTCCTATAGAGGATGAGTTGGAAATGGGATCAAGTTCACAACTAGTTGTGGAACAAGAACCCATTACACAAGAACCTAGAAGGTCTAATAGGGTATGTTAGGAGATTGAGAGATATGGATTTCTAATCACTGACAGTGACACTATTAAGTTAGTAGATCGTGAGGATCCTACTACCTACCGAGAAGCTATTGAAAGCCCAGACTCAGAGAATTGGCTTGAAGCCATGAAATTCGAGATGCAATCAATGTACGATAACCAGGTTTGGACCTTGGTTGATCCACCGGACGGTGCGAAGGTAATTGAATACAAGTGACTATTCAAACTCAAAGCTGATAAGACCTACAAAGGTAGACTAATAGCAAAAGGTTTTCGATAAACTCATTGTTTAGACTATGATGAGACCTTTTCACCTGTAGTCATGCTCAAGTCCATTATGATCTTGCTTTCCATAGCTGCATATCATAATTATGAGATATGGCAAATGGATGTCAAAACTACTTTCCTCAACGGAAATTTACTTGAGGATGTGTATATGACACAGCCTGAGGGTTTTGTCAATCCCAAGCATCCTAAGAAGGTTTGCAAGCTTTAAAAATCCATTTATGGATTAAAGCAAGCATCCCAAAGTTGAAATCTTTGTTTTGATGAGGCAGTCAAAGAATTTGACTTCATCAAGAACGAAGATGAGCCTTGTGTGTACGAGAAGGTTATTGGGAGCATAGTATTATTTTTGGTCCTATATGTGGACGACATCCTTCTCATTGGGAATGACATTCCAACATTGCAAAAGGTTAAGTAATGGTTAGGAAAATGTTTCTTAATGAAAGACTTAGGTGAAGCCGAGACAATACTTGGTATTCGAATCTATAGAGATAGATCGAATCGGCTTTTGGGACTAAGTAAAGAAAAGTACATAGACAAAGTACTAAAGCATTTTAGTATGGGAGACTCAAAGAAAGGGTACATGCCTTTGGCTTTGGGAGTTCCTTTGACTAAAGAACAGTGCCCTAAAACGAAGGAGGAAAGGGACAACATGAGTAGAATCCCATATGCATCTACTGTTGGATCTATCATGTACGTTATGTTATGTACTAGGTTGGATATTGCCAATGCACTGAGTATAACTAGTAGGTTTCAGTAAGACCCTAGTGAGAAGCACTGATCTGCTCTAAAAGGGATTCTAAAGTACCTGCGAAGGACTACGAATCACTTCTTGGTGTATGGTGGTCAAGAAGAGCTCGTCATACAAGGTTATGTCGATGCTGCTTTTCAGATCAGCACTCAGGATATTAGATCGCAATCTGGGTTTGTTTTTGTTTTGAATGATGGTGCTGTCAGTTGGAGAAGCTCGAAGCAAGAGACTGTTGCCGACTCAACTACAGAATCTGAGTATATTGCAGCGAGTGAGGCTGCAAAAGAGGCAGTTTGGATTAAAAATTTCATTTCTTGATTAGGAGTGGTCCCAAGCATCCTAGATCCGTTAGAAATTTTATGTGATAACAACGGGGCCATCGCACAGGCCAAGGAGCCCCGGTCACACCAGAAATCCAAACACATACTCAGGAGGTACCACCTGATCAGAAAAATCATTGATCATGGGGACGTCAAGGTTAGGAAGATAGCAAGTGAAGACAATGTAGTAGATCCTTTGATGAAACGGTTGCGTCCAAATCTGTACAAAGCTCAATTGAGACTAGTGCTAGTGGGAGATTGTTAGTGTAAGCCCTAGCCCCAATGCATTGTAATAAAACACTTTAATTAATAAAATGAGGCATTTGTTTTATCTATTGTATTCCTGTGTATATCAATTAATAGAACTATCCAAGAATGTTGTTTCAGTTTAAGTTATCATGTGTGAGGCACATGGTTGTAAGACCTTGAAACAAATGACACTTCATTTTGAATATCCCTAGTCAATCATTGTTATGGGAATAACAAATGAATTAAGAATAGTATGCTCTCTCTAATAAGTTGAGTTCTATCTTATGGATCATAAGGACAAGAGTGTCAATCAGAGATTATAGATACATGTTTAGAACATGGTATCTGGTTTCGAACCACTCATGAGAATACTACATGGTACAAATCATAAGTGTTTCTCAAATGCAAGTTTTGTATCAGAGTTCTTAGACCTAAAATCTCTATGAAACTCTTTATGAATTATTGTGTACTTTGACATACACCTAACGTGCTTGTAACAGAGTGACAAGTACGGGTATGCTTGGGTATGCATTGATTCATGTTAGAAAGCATAAGGGAAGTGAAGGGATTACCCCTCTCTATAAGAGAGAAAATATCATCGGCCACTTGATCAGTGAACTGAGAAGTGTATGGCCATACCGAGATGAAATAATGAGTAATCATTATTTATCTGAGAGTTCAGTGTCACTGAAATATCAAGAAAGGAATTAATATATATAAGGATGACTAGTTCCATGCCTTATATTAATTCTGATATTTATGGGTAAGGGACTATGCAAAATTGCATTAGGTCACTAAATGCCATATGCATTTTCATTTAATTTGGAATGCTATAATATCTTGCTAGAGAATATATATAGCCTTTGAATTAATTTATTAATTCATTGCCAACATTAAATGGACCTATAGGATCGTACACAAAGCATTGGGCTTAAAATATTTAAATAAACTATTAGGCATTAATTTGGGCTTTTAATTAAAGTCAAATTAATGTATGTAATGTGCATTATAAATGCTATTGGACCTTAGCCCTTGAGGGAGAGAAATTCAGCCCACATGGTTTAATTTCAATTAATTAATTATCTTGTATTAATTATGTTAATTGAGTATTAAAGCCTAAAAGAATTTAAATTAAATTAAATTATTTAAATATAAGGTGAAGTGGCCGAAATTCCAAGATAAAAACCAAGGAATTTTGGCACATGCACATTAATTATGTTAAGTAATATTTTTTAATTAAATGTCTTGTGTTTTATTTCAAATTTGAGTTTTAAATTCAAAGGAGTTTAAATCAATATATATTACTTATTTTTAGGAAGTGATTGAAGTTGAATTAATTATCTTGAGATAGTAAAATTTAGATCAAACACTTGCCAAAATATAAGGATATATATTAGAAAAGAAATAAAACCCTAGGGATAATAAGATTTGGTGTGAACTTATCTCTCTCTCTTGCAAAATTCTTTTGGCCAATTTTCACATTGAGAAAGGATTGTTCCTCATTCCCTTGTATTTTTAGGTAGTAATAGCAACCTAAGAGAAGTACAAAATCAAATTGTGTAGCTTCAAACCATGGCCATTACACAATACTTAATTTGAGAGCTAGCAATCTCGATTTTAAGCCGTCGATGCAATTGTGTGTGTGAACATAGGGAGGAGTGGCATAAAAGGCTATTCCTTGGCATTGGAGGTGAAGGTCTAAGGCTAAGATATCCTCCTTGGTTGCTGGTCATCATCAAAGTCAAGTTTTAAAGGCATCTAAAGTTGTATGTTTTAAAACCCTAAAATTGCATTTTTTCGATTCTTGTCATGGAATTGTATGGCATGTATGATCAAATTTTATTATTTTTTGTTGCATGATCTTTATATGCATACCATGACATATTCCATCAAAAAACTCTAGTTGTTATACAATTAATGGAACGATTATATACATTGTATTATTAGTTTTACGGATTTGGCTAATTAAGTCTCATCATACATCGTTGGTATATATTGGTATGCATCCTATATCTATCACACAAATATAAAACATACAAATATGTATAATAATGGAATTTTCTACATTGCTCTCCTGAGCCAAAAAGGGGATCAAAAGGTCAAACCTAAGTAAAATGCATGATTACATAAAAGAAAATACTAATCCTATTTGCTTCTTAGATCTCCATGTGACCCATCTCGCTTCTTGCTTGTGGTCTTTTTGTCTAATTTTATTCTATGTAACCTAATTATGTAACAACCTAATCTCAAACCTATACACATCATGTTGAATTACATGTTTACTTATGAATATAAACATTTACTGTAAGGCCCCTAACATGACCCTAATTTAATTTTGCATATTTGTATGATTAAGTTAAAGGGATAAATTAGCATGCTATTATGTTAATTGCATGAAAATAAAATAAAAGAATATGGTTTAATAGTAATTGAGGATGTAATTGAAATGAATAGGTGTTAATTTGGGGTTAATTTGTAATTGTGGCATTTTGGTGGCCAATTATGAATAAAAGCATTTAATTCAAGGTTAATTTGGAAGATTGAATTAATTGATAGGTTGAATTAAGGAAAAGAGTTAGTGGAGGGATCATATTATAACAAGCATAAAGGTTTGTGCCATTTGATTTACATGCAATATTTCAAAGGACTAAAGAGGGGATTGTTATGTTGGTATAAAAGGCTTGAGTTAGTGGATTTTGGAGGTGTCAATTGTTGGTGAGAATCGGCATTTGAAGAGAGAAAAACCAGAAAATTGTTTATCTCTTCTTCCTTTGATTTTCATTCAATTGTCTCAAGCAATTAGGTGATAATGTTTGTGGGTTAATCATGAGTTTAGTGCAGTAAATTAAGGTAATCAAACTCTTAATTTAACCCTCCATCATCTTCATCTTCTCAAGTTAACTTAGAACAATGTATTTGCTGGTAATTTAAAAGTTGATGATGATGGAATTTGTGAAGGAGAAGAGGAAGGAAGAAGGAACAAAGGAAAAGGAATTGATAGAGGTTGAAGACATTGGGTTTATCAGCCAAGGTACGGGAATTTAGGCTGTTCATATTGCATGTGAAGTTGATTTCTGGAATTGAGTAGGATTTACAGAACTTAATTTACGTTTTTCTGGAATTTTAACGATGTGAGGTTGAAGAAGACTATTTCTTGCCGAGTCGTGAATGACTTCACGAGTCGTGAACATTTGTCCGACTCGTGAAGCTCTTCACGAGTCGTGAAGTGCAGTTCTTCTTCTCCACTCGTGAAGCTCTTCACGAGTCGTGAAGTGCAGTTCTTCTTCTCCACTCGTGAAGCTCTTCACGAGTCGTGAAGTGCAGTTTTTCTTCTCCACTCGTGAAGCTCTTCACGAGTCGTGAAGTACAGATCTTCTTCTTAACTCGTGAGCTTCTTCACGAGTCATGAGAATTGCCTTATTTGCTTCACTCATGAAGCTCTTCACTAGTCGAACTCCCCTTCACGACTGAATGACCTGTCTGGAATGTTTTACTCATAAGTTGAGTTATAGAATAGCAAATTGAATGATTCTTTTTGCATTGAAAAATAGACTTCCATACCTATATTTCATATGAAAAAACCTAAGTTTAAATCTTTCTCTAAGTACATGTAATCTAGGGTTGAATCCAGACTTGTTTTAGACTGCACAATGTAGCAGAAATTGCAATATTGTGCAAATCATTGCTACACTTGATTATATGATCTTTAAATTGATTGAGACAGATAGTTGCTTATGTGATAGTAAAGTTAATTGAATAAGACATGTAGTATGACTATCAATGAAGGATTTATATGAATATAGATGCATTAAATTGTGTATATGAATAAAGACTAGTGATGAAATATCTAACCTATACATGTGATTAGTATTGTGCATGATGGTCATATGCCAACTTGACATATATACACATGTAAATCCTATGACATAAAAGTGCACATATTGACATGTATTTATGCTATAAAATAGGGACTATAATAGTATGACTTTGGCATGTGTATATGCCCATATGAAAACATGTTGATATGTTGTATAGCACATGACCTGTATGGTGATAAAGGTATATATATATGTGTGTTGGAAACATGCTCATAAGAATAAATCAACTATACGCGAATGTACCCATAGGTATGTACATTTATGATTATGTATATGAGTATATGAGCATGTAATTGCCCTATGAGATAGAAGATGAATTAGCATGACTATGAGCATATGAAATGCTTAATGAGAACATGGATCAAGTATGTGATATGAAGATTATATGTCATGCCTATATGTTATGATGCAAATTATATAGTCATACAGATTTGAATATGCCAGATGTATAGCATGGCATGTGAAATGTGCATATATCTGATTATGCACCATAGAATTCATAGTTATATAAGACTATGTATATGTGCACAACAATATACTATGAATACAGTATTAATATGTGAATTGAAAACGAATATAGTTCTGCCTGCAATAGAGTTTTAGATGTGGATAGATAGGCGCCTATAGGGAAATTGCAGCTGCCATAGTTTGGCCCGATTGGGTCCATAGTATATATATGATCTCGTTTGGATCATGATCAGCCCCATTTGGGTTGAGAGGCAACCCTGTTTGGGTATGCTTGACCGGTCCATAGTATAGTTTGGCCCCGTTTGGGTCTATAGATTTGATATCTTCGGATATCCTTCTTTGATACCGATGTGTATCCATAGTTCCCGTTATCCACCGATAAAGCTAAGGCAGGCTAAACGTTATTCATAGTAATGATAAAGAAATTAAACAGTTAAAGTGATTTGACTAAAGATTGATATTGTGGATCATAATGTTGTTTTACCACAGGAATTATGTTTTATTTGAATATGTTTACATGGAAATTTACTGTATATATGAATTATGAATATGAGAATATTTGTGACTCTTTGGGTATAATGTTATGCACATGAGAATATGCTTTATGCTTTAAAGTATATGTTATTGTTGCCATGCTATGTTGGACATGTTGTTTATAGTATATGTATATATTGTATATGTATGTTTTGATGACCTATGTGAGTGGTCATCAATCTGTAGATATTCCCCACTAAGCTTTATAGCTTAGCACGGGTTATTTTTATCCATGTAGGTTCAAATAGCAAGACTTTTGTCTAGGAACGTTCTCTGCATCAGGAAGGGCCAACCATCGACTTATAACCTTGATGTAGGATATTTTGTAATACAATCGTCATATGTTTTGTATATGGGCCAATTATCTTATGATATGTATAAAACCTATGTGGAATATTGTAACTCATTAGTAGTAAAGCTAAGACAGATGTGTGTGCATGTGATATACATAAAGTAATATTCATATAGTATAGTATGCATGATACTAGGTATGAAATGGAAAACAGGAATAGACTTGTAGCACGAATATAAGCATATAAAATCATATGGCATGATTAATGGCTAAATGATGATTAAATGAACATGTAGCATAAGCATGATTAATAGTATTCATGATACATAGTTAATGGGGTATTTGCATAGGGGGTGAGATTTGGGAAAAAGGGTAAACTGAGCCCGAGGTTTATAGGCCCATATGAGATTCTTCAAAGAGTTGGGCCAGTGGCATATAGATTGGCTCTCCCTATGGAACTAGCCAAACTTCATGATGTGTTTCATGTTTCTATGCTTCGAAAGTATCGCTCAGATGAATCTCATGTGATACCAGTTCAAGATGTGCAAGTACAGTCAGATTTCACTTATGATGAAGAGCCTATAGCAATTCTGGCTAGAGAAGTTAAACAGCTTAGGAATAAGCAAATTCCACTTGTTAAAGTGCTCTGGCAACATCACGACATACAAGAAGTTACTTGGGAGCCAGAGACAGCTATGAAAGAACAGCATCCTCACTTATTCAACACAGGTATGAATTTCGGGGACGAAATTCTTAAGGGGGAGAGATTTGTAAGGCCCCTAACATGACCTTAATTTAATTTGCATATTTTTGTAATTAAGTAAGGGGGTAGATTATCATGTTATTATGTTAATTGCATGAAAATATAATAGAAGAGTATGGTTTAATGTTAAATGAGGATGCAATTGAGGATAAAGGTATTATTTTAGGGTTAATTGGTATTTTTGGCATTTTTGGTGGCCAATTGTGTATAGAAGCATTTAATTCAAGGTTAATTTGGAAGAATGCTTAAATGGATAGGTTAATGTTTGAAAAAGAGTTAGTGGAGGGGTTAAAGTCTAACATGCATAAAGGCTTGCGGTATTTGTGTGACATGCAAAATGTTGAGGGACTAAAGAGGAGATTGTTATGTTGGTATAAAAGGCATGAGTGAGTGAATTTGGATGGTGAAATTGGCAATTGTTGAGAGCAAAACCAGAAATTCATCTTCTTCTTCCTCTTTGGTTTTCATAGATTTATCTCAAGCATTTAGATGTTAATGGTGCATGTTGGTTAATCAAGAGTTTAAGGCTTTAGCTAAGGTAATTAAACTCTCATTTTAACATTTCATCATCACCATCTTCTTCTTCATTTTCTTTTTGACTGAGAAAATGTTATTTGCTGGAAATGTATGATGATGGTGACGGTATTTGTAAAGGAGAAGAGGAAGGAAGAAGGAACAAAGGAAAGGGTATTGATAGAGGTTGAAGACATTGGGTTAATCAACCAAGGTATGGGAATTTAGGCTGTTCATATTGCATGTGAAATGGATTACTGGAATTGAATAGGATTTACAGAATTCAATTTACGTTTTTCTGGAATTTTAACGTTGAAAGGTTGAAGAAGACTGTTCTTGCCAAGTCGTGAATGACTTCACGAGTCGTGAACATCAGTCCGACTCGTGAAGCTCTTCACGAGTCGTGAAGTCCAGTCCTTCTTCTTCACTCGTGAGCTTCTTCACGAGTCGTGAAGAATTCCTTTGTTGCTTCACTCGTGAAGCTCTTCACGAGTCGTGAAGTCTAGCTTCTCTTCCTCACTCGTGAGTCACTTCACGAGTCGTGAAGTATAGTTTTCCTTCTCCACTCGTGAACTCCTTTATGAGTCGTGAGAATTACCTTATTTGCTTCACTCGTGAATCCCTTCACGAGTCGAACTCCTCTTCACAACTGAATGACCTGTCTTGAATGTTTTGTTCATAAGTTGAGCTATAGAACAGAAAATTGAGTGATTCTTTTTGTATTGAAAAATAGACTTCCATACCTATATTTCACATGAAGGAACCTAAGCTTAAATCTGTCTCTAAGTACATGCAATCTATGGTTGAATCCGGACTAGTTTTCTAGACTACTCAATGTAACATAACTTACTAGTATGAACAGATTGTTGCTACACTTGATAATATGATTCATAAATTGATTGAGACAGATAGTTGCTTATGTAATAGTAAAGTTAATTGAATAAGGCATGTAATATGACTATCAATGAAGGAATTATATGCATACACATGCGTTCATTTGTGAATATGAATAAAGACTAGTAAGGAAATATCGAACCCATACATGTAATTAATCTTGTGCATCATGGTTATATGCCAAATTGATATAAACATACACATGTAAATCTTATGACATGAAAGTGCACCTTTTGATATGCACTTGTGATATGAAAAAGAGAATAATAGTATGACCTTGGCATGTGTATATGCCCATATGGAAACATATTGATATTTTGTATAGCACATGACTTGAATGATGATAAAGGTATATATATATGTGTTGGAAACATGCTCATAAGAATAAATCGACTATATGCGAATGTACCCACAGGTATGTACATTTATGATTATGTATATGAGTATATGAGCATGTAATTGCCCTATGAGATAGAAGATGAATTAGCATGACTATGAACATGTGAAATGCTTAATGAGAGCATGATCAAGTATATGATATGATGATTATATGTCATGCTTATATGATATGATGCAAATGATATAGTCATACAGATATGGATGAGCCAGATATATATCTTGGCATATGAAATGTGCATGTGTCTGATTATGCACCAGAGAATTCACAGGTTTATAAGACTATGCATATGTGCAAACAGTATACTATGAATACAGTATTAAAATGTGAATTGAAAACGAATATAGTTCCGCCTGCGATAGAGTTTCAGATGTGGATAGATAGGCGCCTATAGGAAAATTGCAGCTGCCATAGTTTGGCCCATTTGGGTCCATAGTATTTATGATCCCGTTTGGATCATGATCAGCCCCTTTTGGGTTGATAGGCTACCCCGTTTGGGTATGCTTGACCGGTCTATAGTACAGTTGGCCCCGTTTGGGTCTATAGATTCGATATCTTCGGATATCCTTCATTTCGATACCATTGTGTATCCATAGTTCCCGTATCCACTGATAAAGCTAAGGCAGGCTAAACGTTATTCATAGTAATGATCAAAAGCAAACAGTTAAAGTTATTTGACTAAAGATTGATATGTGGCTTATATTGTTGGTTTACCACAGGAATTATGCTTCAATTGAATATGTTCACATGGAATATTGCCATCTATATGAATTATGAAAAGGAAATATGTGTTTCTCTCTCTTGGGTACAATACTTATATTCATGAGAATATGTTTTATGCTTTAAAGTATATGTTATTGTTGCCATGATTTGTTGGATATGTTGTTTACAGTATATGAATATATAGTATATGAAATGTTTTGATGGCCTATGTGTGTGGCCATCCATCTGTAGATTTTCCCCACTAAGCTTTATAGCTTAGCACGGGTTATTTATCCATGTAGGTACCGTTAGAAAGACTTTTGCTCAGGGACGTTCTCTGCATTAGGAAGGGCCAACCATTGACTTATAACCTTGATGTAGGATGTTTTGTAATACAACTATCACCTGTTTTGTATAATGGCCAGTTATATTATGATATGTATATAACCTATGTGGGATAATGTAACTCACTAGTAGTAAAGCTACGAAAGAATATGTGTGCATGTGATATACATGAAGTAATATTCATATAGTATAGTATGCATGATACTAGGTATGAAATGCAAAACAGAAATAGACCGGTAGCACAAATATAAGCATATGAAACCATATGGCATGATTAATGGCTAAATGATGGTTAAATGAACATGTAGTATAAGCATGATTAATAGTATTCTTAATACATGTGTTAATAGGGTATGTGCATAAGGGGTGTTAAATGAACATGTAGTATAAGCATGATTAATAGTATTCTTAATACATGTGTTAATACAATCGTCATATGTTTTGTATATGGGCCAATTATCTTATGATATGTATAAAACCTATGTGGAATATTGTAACTCATTAGTAGTAAAGCTAAGAAAGATGTGTGTGCATGTGATATACATAAAGTAATATTCATATAGTATAGTATGCATGATACTAGGTATGAAATGGAAAACAGGAATAGACTTGTAGCACGAATATAAGCATATAAAATCATATGGCATGATTAATGGCTAAATGATGATTAAATGAACATGTAGCATAAGCATGATTAATAGTATTCATGATACATAGTTAATGGGGTATTTGCATAGGGGGTGCTACAATTTGTGGTATCAGAGCCCTAGGTTTAGCCTTTTCTGGGTAAAAATGAACCTAGGATTTTATAGTATGATATAGTGTTTTGTTGGCCTGATGCAGAAGTCCCTGTTTTTTTTTTCTTATAGATTAAAGATGGAGAACTCTAGAGATACTCTTGAGGAATCGGATGAAAGTAACAGGCCGGTTAGAACTAATCCTTCCAATATTGGACCTTCATCCTCCAATCCAAATGAGGTCCCAACAGCCGTCCCTTCAGACGCATTGTTAAAAATATCACAGGATATGGCTCAAGTTCTTCAAAGAATGACAGCACCCAAAGCTCCAATTTCTGAAATTAGAAAGCATGGTGCTGAAGAATTTTTAGGCTCTAATCTGGAACAATCTGAAGAAGCTGAATTTTGGCTGGAAAGGCTAGAGAGAATTTTCGATGAAATCGGTTGTCCAGTGAGTCATAAAGCATCTTGTGCTGTGTCTCTGTTACAGGGTGCAGCTTATGACTGGTGGCAGTTGGTATTGAAGCAACCTCAGTTACCAGATCCCCTTACATGGGAATTTTTCACAGCTGAATTTAAGAGAAAGTATGTTACTGAGGAGTATAAGCAAGAAAAGTTAAAGCAATTTCTCCACTTGAAACAGAGAGTTACGTCTGTGGCTGAGTATGAGAAAGAATTCAGTCACCTGTGCAAATATGCTCCTGATGAGATGTTAACTGATGCTTTTAAATGTAGACAGTTTGAAGATGGATTGAATGATCGTATCTGAGAAAAGTTGATTGGGTCTACATCTTTGCAAGTGGTTAACTTCACTCAACTGGTTACAGCAGCCTTGCGAGTTGAAAAGAATGAAATGGCAAAAAGGGAGAGAGAACAGAGAAGAGGTGGGTCCAAGGGTGGATCTTTTACAGGAAAGATAGCTAGAGGAGCACAAGGAAATCAGCCAGCTGAATCTGGCTATAGTTCTGCAAAAAGGGACAGGAGACAAGAATCTTCTGCAATGTCTAAACAGGGAAAACAAGCTTCAGGGAATCAAAGTGGGGGGCAACCTCTAGTGTGTCCCCATTGTTCTAGGAAATATTGGGGTAGTTGCAGGAAATTGTCTGGGGCATGTTTCAAATGTGGTGGTACCGATCACTTCATGGCAAGTTGTCCATCAAAGAGGGAACAGGATGTGGGACAGCAGGGCAGTAGAGGAACTTTTATTGCACCATCTTCAGGTAGAGGCAGGGGAAGAGGACGTGGGGGATCGAGTTATCAGGGATCCCAGTCCAGGAACATTTTTGAATCAGTTGACAGGCCCACAGCTCCAGTTGTTCCTATTCTGGCTTATGCAATGAAAGCTAGAGAGGATCACAGTGCTCCAGAAGTCATAGCTGGTACATTCTCTCTTTTTGATTCTGATATGCATGCACTTATTGATCCCGGTTCCACTCATTCTTATTTTTGCACTGGGGATATGTGTAGAAATGAGTCTACTGTTCATGAACTAGAATATGATATTTATGTAACCAACCCTTTGGGTCACAGTGTTGTTGTTAATAGAGTGCATAAACAGTGTCCTATTGTAATTCAAGGGAAAGAATTCCTTGCTGATCTTATTGAGTTACCATTCTGGGAGTTTGATATTATTCTTGGTATGGATTGGCTGTCTAGACATCATGCAGTGATTGATTGTGAAGCTAAAACTGTAACTTTCATTGTTTCTGATGGTGAAGAAACTTTAGTACAGGGCATTCGATCTGAACCTATAGCTAATGTAATATCAGCTATGCAAGCTAAGAGATTTTTGAGAAAAGGGTGTGAAGCTTTCTTAGCACTTGTGCTTGATTCAAAAATAGAAAATGTGAATCTTCAAGAGATTCCAGTGGTGAAAGAGTTTCCAGATGTGTTCCCTGAAGACTTACCTAGTCTTCCACCTGAAAGGGAAGTTGAATTGTCTATAGACATTCTACCTGGTACAGCTCCTATTTCGAAGGCACCATACAGGATGGCTCCTTTGGAATTGAAAGAACTAAAGGCTTAGCTACAGGAGTTGTTTGACAAAGGCTTCATTAGGCCTAGTACATCACCTTGGGGTGCACCGGTTTTATTTGTGAAGAAAAAGGATGGGTCTATGTGGATGTGCATAGACTACAGACAGTTAAACAGGGTAACAATCAAAAATACGTATCCTTTACCAAGAATTGAAGATTTATTTGATCAGTTGAAGGGTGCTGGAGTGTTTTCCAAGATTGATTTGCGCTCGGGTTATTATCAACTTCGGGTGAAAGATGTAGATGTTTCCAAAACAGCCTTTAGAACCCGATATGGGCATTATGAGTTTCTGGTGATGCCTTTTGGGTTAACAAATGCACCAGCTGTGTTTATGGATCTTATGAATAGGGTGTTTAGACCCTACCTGGATCAGTTTGTTGTTGTGTTCATAGATGACATTTTAGTGTATTCGAAGAATGAAACGGAACATGCTGAGCATTTGAGAATTGTTTTACAGACTCTGAGGGAAAATCAGTTGTATGCTAAGCTGAGCAAATGTGATTTTTAGCTTGAGGAAATTTCTTTTCTTGGTCATGTAGTATCTTCTGAAGGCATTAGGGTGGATCCAGCTAAAATTGAGGCTATAGTGAATTGGAAGCCGCCTCGAAATGTGACAGAAGTGAGAAGTTTTCTGGGCTTAGCAGGTTATTACCGTCGCTTTGTGAAAGGATTTTCAGTTATAGCCGCACCACTCACTAAACTGTTGAGAAAGGGTATAAAGTTTGAGTGGACTGACCGATGTCAAGCAAGTTTTGATCAGTTGAAGAAATTTCTGACAGAGGCTCCAGTTTTGACACAGCCAGTTACAGGAAAGGAGTATGCTATGTATAGTGATGCTTCTAGAGTTGGCATGGGTTGTGTGTTAATGCAAGATGGCAAAGTAATTGCCTATGCATCTAGACAGTTAAAGCCACATGAACAAAACTATCCCACCCATGACCTAGAGTTAGCAGCAGTGGTGTTTGCCTTGAAAATTTGGCGACATTATTTGTATGGGGAAAAGTGTAGAATCTATACAGATCACAAGAGTCTCAAATATTTGCTCAATCAAAAGGAACTTAACTTGAGACAGCGAAGATGGTTAGAACTATTTAAAGATTATGATTGTATAGTGGATTACCATCCAGGCAAAGCTAATGTTGTAGCTGATGCCTTAGCCGTAAGATGATGGCTGCTATGATTGTACATCGCTGTAGATGGAAAATTGCTTATGATGGCACTTTATTAGCACAGTTGAAAGCTAGACCTTGTTTGAAGCAAACAGTGATTGATGCACAGAAACATGATGAAAAGTTGCAAAAGATTTTGAAGTCTTTACATGAAGGGACCCAGTCTGAGTACTCAGTGAAAGAAGATGGGGGTGTGTATTATCAGAATCGATTGTATGTTCCTGATGACAAAGAATTAAAGAGAACGGTATTGAAAGAGGCTCATAATACAGTATTTACTATGCACCCTGGTGGGAATAAGATGTACCAGGATTTGAAACAAAGTTATTGGTGGCCTAGCATGAAGAAGGATGTGGTAGCCTATGTTTCCAAATGTTTGACTTGTCAGCAGGTAAAAGCAGAGCACCAGTTACCCTCTGGTTTGTTGAACCCCATTCCAATTCCACAATGGAAATGGGAGGATATCACTATGGATTTTGTAACAGGATTGCCCTTTACACAGAAAAAGCATGATGCTGTTTGGGTTATAGTTGACAAGTTGACTAAATCAACTCATTTCATACCAGTTCGGATGGACTACCCTATGGATAAGTTGGCAAAACTTTATGTGAATGAAATTGTTAGACTGCATGGCATTCCGGTGTCAATAATCTCTGATCGAGATCCGAGATTTACATCAAGATTTTGGCAAAGTTTGCAACAAGCTTTGGGAACTCAGCTTCGTTACAGTACAGCATTCCACCCTCAGACGGATGGGCAATCTGAGCGGGTTATTCAGATTCTAGAGGATATGATGAGAGGATGTGTTTTGGAGTTTGCAGGATGTTGGGATAGGTATCTACCTTTAATGGAGTTCGCCTACAATAACAGTTATCAAAGGAGCATCGAGATGGCACCATATGAGGCCTTGTATGGCCGAAAATGTAGAACTCCTGTTTATTGGACTGAATTGTCTGAGCGCAAAGTTATTGGTCCTGATATTGTCAAAGACACAGAAGAAAAGGTGCAAGTTATCAAGCAGAGATTGAAGGAAGCTAGTGATAGACAGAAGTCTTATGCTGATTTGAAGAGAAGAGATATTGAATATCAAGTGGGTGACAAAGTGTTTCTGAAAGTGTCCCCTTGGAGAAAAGTATTGAGATTTGGGAAAAAGGGTAAGCTAAGTCCGAGGTTTATAGGCCCATATGAAATTTTTCAAAGAGTTGGGCCAGTGGCTTATAGATTGGCTCTCCCTATGGAACTAGCCAAACTTCATGGTGTGTTTCATGTTTCTATGCTTCGAAGGTATCGATCAGATGAATCCCATGTGATACCAGTTCAAGACGTGCAAGTACAGCCAGATTTCACTTATGATGAAGAACCTATAGCAATTCTGGCTAGAGAAGTTAGACAGCTTAGAAATAAGCAAATTCCACTTGTTAAAGTACTCTGGCAACATCATGATATACAAGAAGTTACTTGGGAGCCAGAAGCAGCTATGAAGGAACAACATCCTCACTTATTTCAAACAGGTATGAATTTCGAGGACGAAATTCTTAAGGGGGAGAGAATTGTAAGGCCCCTAAAATGACCCTAATTTAATTTTGCATATTTGTATGATTAAGTTAAAGGGATAAATTAGCATGCTATTATGTTAATTGCATGAAAATAAAATAAAAGAATATGGTTTAATAGTAATTGAGGATGTAATTGAAATGAATAGGTGTTAATTTGGGGTTAATTTGTAATTGTAGCATTTTGGTGGCCAATTATGAATAAAAGCATTTAATTCAAGGTTAATTTGGAAGATTGAATTAATTGATAGGTTGAATTAAGGAAAAGAGTTAGTGGAGGGGTCATATTATAACAAGCATAAAGGTTTGTGCCATTTGATTTACATGCAATATTTCAAAGGACTAAAGAGGGGATTGTTATGTTGGTATAAAAGGCTTGAGTTAGTGGATTTTGGAGGTGTCAATTGTTGGTGAGAATCGGCATTTGAAGAGAGAAAAACCAGAAAATTGTTTATCTCTTCTTCCTTTGATTTTCATTCAATTGTCTCAAGCAATTAGGTGATAATGTTTGTGGGTTAATCATGAGTTTAGTGCAGTAAATTAAGGTAATCAAACTCTTAATTTAACCCTCCATCATCTTCATCTTCTTCCTCATTATCAAGTTAACTTAGAACAATGTATTTGCTGGTAATTTAAAAGTTGATGATGATGGAATTTGTGAAGGAGAAGAGGAAGGAAGAAGGAACAAAGGAAAAGGAATTGATAGAGGTTGAAGACATTGGGTTTATCAGCCAAGGTACGGGAATTTAGGCTGTTCATATTGCATGTGAAGTTGATTTCTGGAATTGAGTAGGATTTACAGAACTTAATTTACGTTTTTCTGGAATTTTAACGATGTGAGGTTGAAGAAGACTATTTCTTGCCGAGTCGTGAATGACTTCACGAGTCGTGAACATTTGTCCGACTCGTGAAGCTCTTCACGAGTCGTGAAGTGCAGTTCTTCTTCTCCACTCGTGAAGCTCTTCACGAGTCGTGAAGTGCAGTTCTTCTTCTCTACTCGTGAAGCTCTTCACGAGTCGTGAAGTGCAGTTTTTCTTCTCCACTCGTGAAGCTCTTCACGAGTCATGAAGTACAGATCTTCTTCTTAACTCGTGAGCTTCTTCACGAGTCGTGAGAATTGCCTTATTTGCTTCACTCGTGAAGCTCTTCACTAGTCGAACTCCCCTTCACGACTGAATGACCTGTCTGGAATGTTTTACTCATAAGTTGAGTTATAGAATAGAAAATTGAATGATTCTTTTTGCATTGAAAAATAGACTTCCATACCTATATTTCATATGAAGAAACCTAAGTTTAAATCTGTCTCTAAGTACATGTAATCTAGGGTTGAATCCAGACTTGTTTTAGACTGCACAATGTAGCAGAAATTGTAATATTGTGCAAATCATTGCTACACTTGATTATATGATCTTTAAATTGATTGAGACAGATAGTTGCTTATGTGATAGTAAAGTTAATTGAATAAGACATGTAGTATGACTATCAATGAAGGATTTATATGAATATAGATGCATTAAATTGTGTATATGAATAAAGACTAGTGATGAAATATCTAACCTATACATGTGATTAGTATTGTGCATGATGGTCATATGCCAACTTGACATATATACACATGTAAATCCTATGACATAAAAGTGCACATATTGACATGTATCTATGCTATAAAATAGGGACTATAATAGTATGACTTTGGCATGTGTATATGCCCATATGAAAACATGTTGATATGTTGTATAGCACATGACCTGTATGGTGATAAAGGTATATATATATATGTGTTGGAAACATGCTCATAAGAATAAATCAACTATACGCGAATATACCCACAGGTATGTACATTTATGATTATGTATATGAGTATATGAGCATGTAATTGCCCTATGAGATAGAAGATGAATTAGCATGACTATGAGCATATGAAATGCTTAATGAGAACATGGATCAAGTATGTGATATGAAGATTATATGTCATGCCTATATGTTATGATGCAAATTATATAGTCATACAGATTTGAATATGCTAGATGTATAGCATGGCATGTGAAATGTGCATATATCTGATTATGCACCATAGAATTCATAGTTATATAAGACTGTATATGTGCACAACAATATACTATGAATACAGTATTAATATGTGAATTGAAAATGAATATAGTTCTGCCTGCAATAGAGTTTTAGATGTGGATAGATAGGCGCCTATAGGGAAATTGCAGCTGCCATAGTTTGGCCCGATTGGGTCCATAGTATATATATGATCCCGTTTGGATCATGATCAGCCCTGTTTGGGTTGACAGGCGACCCCGTTTGGGTATGCTTGACCGGTCCATAGTATAGTTTGGCCCCGTTTGGGTCTATAGATTTGATATCTTCGGATATCCTTCTTTGATACCGATGTGTATCCACAGTTCCCGTTATCCACCGATAAAGCTAAGGCAGGCTAAACGTTATTCCTAGTAATGATAAAGAAATTAAACAGTTAAAGTGATTTGACTAAAGATTGATATTGTGGATCATAATGTTTTTTTACCACAGGAATTATGTTTTATTTGAATATGTTTACATGGAAATTTACTGTATATATGAATTATGAATATGAGAATATTTGTTACTCTTTGGGTATAATGTTATGCACATGAGAATATGCTTTATGCTTTAAAGTATATGTTATTGTTGCCATGCTATGTTGGACATGTTGTTTATAGTATATGTATATATTGTATACCTATGTTTTGATGACCTATGTGAGTGGTCATCCATCTGTAGATATTCCCCACTAAGCTTTATAGCTTAGCACGGGTTATTTTTATCCGTGTAGGTTCAAATAGCAAGACTTTTGTTGAGGGACGTTCTCTGCATCAGGAAGGGCCAACCATCGACTTATAACCTTGATGTAGGATATTTTGTAATACAATCGTCATATGTTTTGTATATGGGCCAATTATCTTATGATATGTATAAAACCTATGTGGAATATTGTAACTCATTAGTAGTAAAGCTAAGACAGATGTGTTTGCATGTGATATACATAAAGTAATATTCATATAGTATAGTATGCATGATACTAGGTATGAAATGGAAAACAGGAATAGACTTGTAGCACGAATATAAGCATATAAAATCATATGGCATGATTAATGGCTAAATGATGATTAAATGAACATGTAGCATAAGCATGATTAATAGTATTCATGATACATAGTTAATGGGGTATTTGCATAGGGGGTGCTACATTTACTCATGTAATATTTTTACTTAACATCAAGTCATTTACTTATTTGGTAATAATAGATTAAAATTTTTGGGTGTCACTTCATATCATTTACTATTTCAGATTATGCTTTAGGCTAGTAATACATCATTACAATAAAGATCATACAACAATTTTAAACTTCAAAACATATTCACATACTATTCATTTACATAATTTATCAAAATTAAAAAGTTTAAAACTTTAAACCCAAAATCTTATCTTGTGCTGGTTTTTGGAACCTACAGATAAACCTTCAAATTGACTATGTTCACCTAAACCTACATGGATAAAACTTGTGCTAAGCTTACTAGTTTAGTTGGGAACTAAATCATAAGCTTGATGTAACACCCAATCTATGAGACCTTACATTCACTCATAAATTCGTACACTATGGAACATTATTGGTGACATCTTATTGTTAATTACTTATCATAATTATCCTTTTTATGTTGTTGGTTAGTAACTTAATTTAACATTTGGTCTCCAAATGCATTCTAGCATGACATGGTACTATTCATTTAGCAAATATTTCAATAGAATAACGACTTACAAACCGTGCTATATCTAAACCTACAAATTTGCAAAACAACACTCTTAAAGGGCAACCTAGACCTCCAATACTTCAATGACAATCCTAGCACTTCTAATACCAACCACAAACCATCATTAACATCATCCATGTGTATAACAAGACATATGTTCACTACTAATTAGCATCTATTATACAACATAATATATTACATGCCAATTATCAAAAGCCTAATATATAATACGTCCACATTTCACATCTACAAAAGGGTTACATGTACATACCACTTCGCTTCTCTCTTGCGGAGTCTTTAGTTACTTGTCCCTATGCATAGTCAAACAAATCACGTGCTAAGCAATGTTGTTGCCTAGTGGTGGATACAACTATGCAAAATTTAATCTAATAACCATAACCAGTAAAATTACCATTTCACCCCAAATTATCATTATAATTAATTAAATTAAAATTTGTTCTCTCATTGTCTTAATTTATCTTTTAATCCATTCCATACTTATTTTCTCATTTAATCTCACATAATTCTTACTTAAGTGAAAAATTAACATTAAGTTCTTAAACATTCTTTTCATCATATTTGACTTAATTTAACCTCAATTTTGACCCTTCTTGCTTCCTTTGACTTTCGTTCCATTTCTCAATTTAATGGTAGCAAACTAAATTATCCAATTTATTTAATGGTACTCGTCTTTAATGGTAGCAAACTAAATTATTTTATTTCTCAATTTATTTGTTTAATTATCCAATTTGTATTCTAATTATACTTCTTGCTATCTATTCTTTTATTTTACTTTAACTTTTAACTAATAAATACATTATTATAAAAGGGCTATTAAACTTTATTGTAAAGTGATATAACTATTTTGGAGCACTTTGCAGTCAAATCTCTCTTTCCTTCTTTTATAGATTTACCTATGTGCAAATATTTGTTTAGAACTTATATATTTTACTTTTTCTTCATTGAACAATTCTATACCCTTTTATCATTTTACTTTTCATTTAACTTTTCTTTCAAAAATACATTTACTTAAGCATTAATTTTCACTTAATATCATTGCTATCACTTTTTAACGTTAAATAGGAAATTAATATTATTTTCCAAACTTGTCACTATTCATGATAGTAATTGGTATAGGAACTACCAATTAATTAAATTTATCTTTTTCATGTAAAACAAAATATATTTTTAAGTCCTTTTTCATTATAAAAGCTTGACTTAAATCATTGTTTATTATTTTATTATTATAAAACCTTTCTTTTTCTTTTTCCTTGTTAATCACACTTTTTGAGTAAGTTTACATATTTATTTTAACTTTGAATCTTCTTCCAAACGAATCATTCTTCGTTATAACTTTTTATATTTAATTCATTTAAATAGTACTGATTTATTCATTTCGATGCGCCTCTAGTACAATATAACAGGATTCTCAAAAAGGATACTCGGGACTGGACCCAAAGATCCCACTGAACAGATAGAGAAATGATCTCGGAAGATCAAGTCTTACAGAGCAGAAAACAGATACACTTTCAGTTTACATTGAAATTATGGAGATCAAAGATCCTACCCATAGCAAAGCAAGTCGCCATGACTTGCACCGCGGTACAGAGGTGTCCCTATGGCTAGCTAATTATATCCTAAACAAAAGTAATATCACCTGCTTATCGCTAAGGGCAAGATAATCAATTGTATTTGCAATAATTCTTAAACATTTAAAAATCTTTAATTTCTTTCTTTTATTTATTGATACACTTTATTTCTGATCGAACACATTCTTTTAGTGCTTTAGACTAATCAATAAATTTTTGTCATTTCTTTCACTTGATCTTTTCAAGTCACTTTTGTGAATTATTCTTCAATAATTCATTCAGATACTTGGGCTTTTCAGTCTTTTATACAAATTATGAATTTTGGCATTATAATTCACAATTCTCTTTTATTCTTTTTGTATAATTCTCTAATAATTCAAGGATCGACTTTTTACGATTTTTTCCTTTTCTTTTTCTGTCCAAACTTTTCAATCTTTACTATGCCAACTTTATTTCGTCGGCAAATTATTTTACAATAATTCACTCTTTTAATACTTTTTATTGACTAATTTATTTTGATAAATTATTCATGCATTTATTTTACAACTTTTTACGCAATTATGGATTCTGGATTCTATTGGTATAATTCATTATTTTATGCCTCGAAAATGCATAATTTGACTTTTTCATTTCTTTTTATATTGAAATAATTTACTTCGCATTTGTTATAATCCATACTTATTTATTGAATTATTTCTTAATAATTCAATATTTTAGTTACATATAATCAATAATTTATTTCAAAAATATTCCAATAAAGCATATAAATTTTATAAAAATTCACGTACACATTATTTTACAATTTTCATCATTTTCGCTCATTTTATGAATTATTTACTAATAATTTACTATTCTTATTATTTTCATGACTTAATAATTATTTCAAAAAATTCATCGGTTGACTTTTTATTTCATTTTCATTGATTATAATTTAATTTGATATAAATTTACCTTTTTCAACATTTTTGTACAATTATTCACTAATAATTCAATTAATTTCAATACACATATTAATATTAGAATTTTAATAAAATTCCAATAATTTCAATAAATCCCAATAAAATTTATTTATGCATTATTTATTATTTAGCATCATTTTCACTTAAATAATCAATTATTTCCCATTAGCTCACAATTTTTACTATAAACTTAATCAATATATAGGCTTAAAAATTCCAAAATAAATTCCAATAATTCAATAAAATTTTATGGGCACCATTTATCATCTCTACACTTAATTTAGGCTAACATATATTATTTTCATGCAAAAATCCCATTACTTTCTTTTACTATACAATTCGATCACCACTAATTTCCACTTAAATAAGTTTCTTTCTTCCATTCATCTTTTCTAATGTCCAATCTCATTTACCCTACACCAATTTCATCAATTAACAACTTTACCCATTTTTAAACTAATTACATAAATGAAATTAATTCAAAATAAAAGAGAAATCAAAGGATTTTGTAGTCACTTACAATTTTTCCATGCTTAAGAGTGCCTAAGCTTCATTTTCCTTGCTTTTAGCCATGATAACTCTTTCCTCTTCACTTTTCACCCTTGATTTTCCTTGCTTTCTTTGCTTCAATCAAAGATTAAAGGCCATATATTTGAACTATAGAGATGGAATTTCACTTCTCATGTTAGGATTACATGAGAATTTGAAGTAAAAAATTGAAAGAACAAAGTGAGAAGAAAATGGAGATGAGTCGGCCACAAGGGAGGAAAGAGAAGGGCTGGGAAAAATCTAGATTTTTCTCAAATTTTTCAGCTTAAATAGGTCTCTCTTTGGGCCAAAAATTGGGCCTAATAAGTGGGCTTAACCCAACTTAATTAAATGGCTCATTTTAGGCCATTTAAGGTCTAATATAATTTTTCTCTCTTCCATACTTCAAATAACTTCAAAAATGATTCCATCATTTTTATCACATCAAAAATAGGTAGTACATAAATTTTCGGCTCAATCGGAGTTCGTTATTAGTCCGATTCAAACTTATAGGTCTGATTCTACAATTGTCGGTATTACCGAAAAATTCAATTCTTATTACCAAAATATTTTACATAAAAATTCATGTAAGCATACAAAATCTAGCAATATTCGGAGTTCGTTTACTATTTTTAATTATTTACGTAAAATTAGGTTCCTTTCCCTACTAGGAAAATTGACTCGCTATCTTTTTCGTATTTTTGACTTTTGGTGGCCCATTTTACCTCAATTTCACTTTAAATTTCAACCCCAAGCTCACCATGACAATTACTTTTCAATGGTCCAATAAAATATTTTTGACTTTCGGGTGTCATTTCGAGCTCGAAAAATACTATTCACTGTCGGAAAAGTACTATTTAATGCTGACCTGGTATTGAGGCCATTACACATATAGGTCATTTATATCCATCATGCAAATTAAATTTTATCATTTATCCTTATAGTTCGCATGCTTAAGTTCTATAGGTGTGGATATCAGGAACTATAGATACCTGTAGGTATCAATTTTATAAATACTTGTGGATATTAAGTTCTATGGATATCCGGAGATATCGAATATGTGGACCCAAATGGGGTCAAAATATGGTCACAAACGGGGATGACTCTTTATACCTAAGTGTCCCATATCGAAGCAAGCTATTCTATTCATAAAATGTCCCATTCCAGTGCAAGTCTCATAATTATCCTATGCACGGGTCAATATCCTAGGTTCAGGTAGCTTTCCCATTCAGAAGCCAAACAACCTAAGATCCCATTCATTTTATATCCAAAATCTAGTTCTAACATTATATAAATTACAACTCATAAAGTCCCATCCCGAAGTAGTCTAAAAGTTACAGCTATTACGATAGAAAAATAAAGTATAAAATACATTCACGGCATTTAAAATTAAAATTAAGAACCTAAACTAGATAACATGATAGAATCATCCATCAAAGCCAGATAAATATGTTAAAAACATAAAAACCTGTGAATTAACATTCAAAATCCAGCAAAATAAATCATCAATCTCCAAATAAAATCAGATAAGTTGATTCACATTGGGTATTAGGGATTCAAAGATCCCCCAAATAACTAATTAACTACTCACAATCCATTACAAAATAAAAAGGAAAGAGGAAAGAGTAAACACAGATATTCATGTTGAGATGAAAACCCAGCTGGTTTTAAAGTTCTTCTTCTCTAAATCTCCAATGGAAGATGAGCTCCAAATGAAAATAAGAAATCAAATCTTTAAACTAGTTTAAATCAAATCTATTTGCAATTATAGATCTATAGAAAATATATAAAAAACAAAAGAATGAAAGAGCAAATGAAAAGAGATAAAATTAAATGTGAAAATTCGAGTACCATAGCCAAACAATAGATCTTCCTTATATAGTCCCAAATGGGTCACAGTCACAATGAATTTTTAGTAATCCTGAGGTGCTTGAAAAACTACTTCTGGATTGAAATGAGTCATGATCATAACAAATTTTTGCTGACCATGAGATGGTTCTTAGTTCCATTTTATACTAAAACTTGAATACCTTATGCTAAAAATTAAATCCTACTGGTTGTGAGGTACTTATTTTCTCAGTTTTGTATTCAAATGCATTATGTCACGATGATAAGGAATTCTTGTTGACTGTAAGGTGATGAAACTCTATGTTTTGACATAAATTCCCTAGGTGATGATCACAACTAATTAGTTGTCACCGTGAGTTACTTGAAAATTCTGCAATTCAACACAAAACACTTTCAATTGCTCTCCAAGCTGTATAAAAGATAGATTTTACTAAATTTGATTGAAATTACTAAAAACTAAGCACTGAATTAGAGTTATTAAGATACCCCACACTTAAACTTTGCTTGCCTTCAATCAAATAAAGTATCCAATTTCTGAAAATTCAAACTCTAACACATAATGAGCAAGTTTAGTTGAAATAAATAACCATTTAGCAAAAGTTACTAAATCAAAAAAATTAACCAAAGAAACTCAACTAATCTATGTCAATTGATTTCTTGTGTGTGTATGTTAGGCCAAAATAATTTGTCACTTTTTCAAAACCAGAAACCACCAGTGAATTCCAACCATTAAGCAAAAAGAAGAATATGCAAAGATTTTACCTAACGGTTTCACGCTTGAAACTCGAGAGAGCCATAGGCCTCTTTTTTAGCACTGGAACCATAAGGGTCATCTCCACTAAACAACTCAGAGCAATAAGAAGATCACTCGGTCTTACCTTTAAAGTTGTAATATAAGGCTAAGGTACTAGCTTTAAAGAAAAAATAAAGTCGACAAATTATAATCGGCCACATTACCCTAGAATTTAACATAGCTTCTTGAACATAAATAACTCTTTTCCCATAATTGCTACCTTAATTAACAAAACTAATGCTTAATCTCTTAAAACTCACCAAATTTCATAAGTACAAAGGAAGTATGAGCTAAAATTGCTTTCTTTTGAACTAGCTCACTATTTACGACATTAATTCAAATGGCTAGACACCCTACACCTTTTTCCTTGCGATAAGGAACTAAATAAAAGCATTGAATCAAAATTCTTCTAGATAGAGGTTTATTTAAAAAAAAGCTAGGAGAGGCATCAAAAACTCTTCTTTCATCTCTATTTAGCAATGTCTGAGAATTACCAATTCTCAACTCACACAACCCCACTTTTAAGAATTTTCATCCATTTCCAACACTCTGACTAATTGAGCACAACACATTTCAATTATTCACAATGCATAATACTACCTAACCTAGAGTTACCAAATCTAAAATAAGGAAGGTCAAAGCATTTAACTTATATGGTTAAAAATAGAGTGTAACCATAAAATTCATTGAATAGTATGCTTTTAGTATACCAATTTGTCTCAATGGGGTTAACAATGGTAAAAATATGCAAAGGTGGGATGAAAGGCATTTTAGAGTGACTGCCAAAGATTGGCTACCTATGTCATGTCCTAATTCTAGTAGAGTTGAAAATTTATTTCAAACGGTGATGAGGAAGGTTCTAGCTATCCCCATAATTCCTTTACTCAACTGCTCTTACACACTGGTTTTTTGAAGTTTTTCAAAGACGTACCCTAAAGTGCATAATGAAAAAAAAAATTGAATGATATATAATTAATTGAGAATACTTTAGAGAAAATTCTCACTAGAGTATGCAACTACTCTCTTGCTAAATTAGGTTATCTAATCAAGTAGTCCGCAAATTAAAGTTCAAACTAGCTCTTTTCAGGAACAACTAAAGGAAAACTAGACTAAGAATGTAAAAATAACATTAAATCAGTAGAAAATCAAACACAAGATTCAAAATTGAAATAAAAGATAAACAAAAATAATTAAAGTAAGGACTAACAACCAAACAACTAAAATTAAAGATAAGATAAGATAAAGCAGTAAATAAATTTAAATAAAATAAACTACTTAAACTAAGAGAAATTGAAATTTAAAATTTAACCTAAACATTTTAACTAGATAATTCAATAACAACAAAAACATAAAATTTAAACTAAGACCGCTTTTAAAATTTAAAACCATGGGCAATAAAATTGTGGTTCAAAAGACTACATCAAAATATTTAGAAATATATCTAAAATATATCTTCAAATATATTTAAGCACTTGAAATATATCTTCAACTTCATCAAAATATTTAGAAAATCCCAAAAAGCTTCACCAATATCTTTATAAAAAATCTTCATCTTTAATTCATAAAATAGCTTTAACTAAAAAGTTACTTCTCTCATACCCCAGTGATGAAACCACACGCTTCTACTGCAGATATGCTCATATGGATTAAAAATCCACTTGCTGATTCCCCTACCATCGGCTCTGCTCCTCGCTCAGATGTTCGTTCTCACTAGGTACTTTTATTTCTTCTATTTTGATTTCTTGTAAATTGAGTTGGATTTGTTCCTAAATTTGGTTCTTTGGGTGTAGATCTGATTTGGGTTTTAGTTATTTATGCTTGAATCTGGTTTTTTAGGTCTAGATCACTTTCTTCCTTTTTATGCTATTGGATTTCTGCTTCTGAAGATAATGCTCTTGGCATTTAATAAACAATGCTTGCCATTCATTCCAAAACCTTAAGCTGTTATTAACAGCTTACCCTATTCCTTTAACTTAGATCAAACATAGGGCAACCAATCTCTTTCGACTTTGTGAAGCCACTTAACTAAACCCACTCCATACCTTTTAGACTTTAGATGTATCATTCCCCCCTAAAGGATTTTTTATCAGATTTTGGATTTCAGAGATGGTCAAAATGGTTAGTGCGTTAAAGATTGCGACCTTGATTCCACATGAAAAATAGTCTTTAGTAAAATGAACAGTTAAATTCCATTAGCAGCGTCAATTTTAACTTTCGTAATTTGTTCATGCTTGATGCTTTATAATCCGATGTAGTTTTATAGTTATATGGCTACTGCCAATTCCAAGTGACTTCTGTTAAAGAACTGAGCGGACAAATTTGCCAGATCTATGAGGATGAGATAGAGGTTATAGTAGATGGGGAACCATTTGTTGCTTGTAATGAATGTGCATTCCCTATGTGTAGACCTTGCTATGAGTATGAAAGGAGAGGGAAACCAAGCTTGCCCTCAATGTAAAACCAGATACGAATGCATCAAAGGTTAGCCTCTCTTGGTTTTTGTTATAGGCCATTTTGTTTCTTGTTACTCCTTATAGCAATTTTGTATATTGAGAAACCTTAGGTATTGTAGGGAGCCCTAGAGTTGAAGGGGATGAAAAAGAGGAGGATACTGATAATTTAGAGAATGAGTTTGATATTTTTGCCCGTCATAACATTGCTGATGTTGTATTCCCCCACTAACCTTAGCCGGGGTTCACAAGTCAATGCTGTGGGGTTTACTGCACCATCTGAGTGTGATTATGTTTTTGTAGCTCCAGGGATTCCACTTTTGACTTATAATAAAGAGGTGAATTGAGTTTATATGGAGGCTTCAATGTTCGTCAGCCACTAAGTGAAGTTTTATGCTTGCATTCTTCCATTATTGTCATAGTTCTTAATTAGCTATCCTGTGTGTTGTTGTTGTGGTTCTTGATGTAGGATGTTGGAAATTCCTTTGATAAGCATGCTCTTATTATACCTCCATTTCGAGGAAAAAAGATTCATCCAATGTTATCTCTTGATTCTTTCACGTCTTGTAAGTTTGCTGAATTTATCATTTCTAGTGTTTTTGAATTTTTTTAGCCCTATTGATGTTTGGGCTGCTTAATTTGTGTTGATGTTGTAGTGCAACCCAAGCCAATGGATCCTAAGAAAGACTTGGCAGTTTATGGCTATGGAACAGTTGCATAGAAGGAGAGAATGGAGAAGTGGAAGAAAAAGCAAAATGAAAAACTTCAGGTGTTTAAGCACCAAGGTGGAAAGGATGGTGGAAATAACGATGGAGACCAATTAGATGATCCTGATTTGCCCATGTAGGTTCATTTCTCTGTCTTGTTAGTCTAGTATTATAGTTATGGTCTCGCTTTGTTTATGTAATTCATTCAATTTTTTTTTTGTAGTGATAAAGGAGAATATGAAATTTGTTGTTGATACACATAGGAATTGTCTACTTCTAGTGGTCAGACCCAGTAACTACAGTTATAAAGATAACTAATTTCACATTGTTAAACTTTTTTGTTTGTTTCCTGCTAGGTTCATGCTGGAAGCCAGCTGCATAAAAAGGAAAATACTTTTCATTTTTAATGGGTTATTATCAAATTAGAATAGTATGAGTTTCATTTTTATCAAGTTTTGCACTTAAAAAATTAAAATTGGGTCAAATAAGTTTTTTCATGATATGTAGGAGCCCAGAATGGTTTCTTTCTTTTGCCCATTATCAATTCTACTATAGTTTTGTTGATCTCTATTATGCATGTGGGATTCTGTATCTTATACGTTTCTTGTGTCAGGGCCACTTGGCAATGGAGTCTTCCAACTAAAGGAAATTTGTAACTGAGGTTTTTGCTTCTTTGTCCTTGTGTGTTATGTTTTATTTCTTATTCAAGTTCTTGAAATCTATATTGTAAACAAATTGACAGCCTATCTTGGACCTTGTATTAATAACAAAACTAAAAAGTTTAGTTAAGGGGAATGAAATGCTTTGCTTTCCTTTTATTCTTTTCCTCTTTGGTTTTAATATTAAGATCTGATAGTAATTTCCAACATCCTATGATTTATGATTTATGTTTTATATAAAATTCTTCAGAGAAGATGTAAGACCCTAACATGACCCTAATTTAATTTGCATATTTTTATGATTAAGTTAAGGGGATAAATTATCATGCTATTATGTTAATTGCATGAAAATAAAATAAAAGAATATGGTTTAATAGTATTTGAGGGTGTAATTGAACTATAAAGGTGTTAATTGGGGTTAATTTGTAATTGTGGCATATTAATGGCCAATTGTGAATAAAAGCATTTAATTCAAGGTTAATTTGAAAGAATGATTAAATTGATAGGTTGAATGAAGAAAAAGAGTTAGTGGAGGGGTCATTTTATAGTATGCATAAAGGTTTGTGCCATTTGTTTGACATACAAATTTTCAAGGGACTAAAGAGGGCATTGTTATGTTGGTATAAAAGGCTTGAGTTAGTGGAATTTGGAGGTGTCAAGTATTTGTGTGAAATCGACAATTGAAGAGTGAAAAACCAGAAAATAGATCATCTTCTTCTTCCTTCTTATTTCCATCATTTTATCTCAAACAAATTGAGGATGATGTTTGTTGATTAAGCAAGAGTATAATGTAGTAAATTAAAGGTAATTAAACTCTTAATTTAACCCTCCATCATCTTCATCTTCATCTTCTTTTCAAGTTAACTTAGAACAATGTAATTATGCTGGAAATATATGATGATGGTGATGGTATTTGTGAAGGAGAAGAGGAAGGAAGAAGGAGCAAGGGAAAGGATATTGCTAGAGGTTGAAGATATAGGTTTTGTTAGCCAAGGTATGGGAATTAGGTTGATCATATTGCATGTGGAAAATAGTTGCTGGAAATTGTTATGATTGACAGAAATTAAGATTGCATTTTACGGGTTTTTATCGAAGTGAATTTGGTGAACAGTTTGTATCCTTGCCGAGTTGTGAAGTCCTTCACGAGTCGTGAACTATTGTCCGACTCGTGAAGCTCCTCACAAGTCGTGCATCTGTTTATGGGATCATTGGTTTTCACTCGTGAATTTTAGTTCGAGTCGTGAATTATAGATCGACTCGTGAGCTCCTTCAAGAGTAGTGATGTATAGTCTTTCTTCTCCACTCGTGAACTCCTTCACGAGTCGTGAGATTTGCCTTATTTGCTTCACTCTTGAAGCTCTTCACTAGTCGAACTCCCCTTCACGACTGAATGACCTTTCTGGAATGTTTTGCTCATAAGTTGAGCTATAGAACAACAAATTGAATGATTCTTTTTGCATTGAAAAATAGACTTCCATACCTATATTTCATATGAAGAAACCTAAGCTTAAATCTGTCCCTAAGTACATGTAATCTAGGGTTGAATCCGGACTTGTTTTCTAGACTGTTCAATGTAACAGAAATTACAATTATGTGCAGAATGTTGCTACACTTGATAATATGATTTTAAATTGATTGAGACAGATAGTTGCTTATGTGATAGTAAAGTTAATTGAATAAGGCATGTAATATGACTATCAATGAAGGATTTATATGAATACAGATGCATTCAATTGTGTATATGAATAAAGACTAGTGATGAAATATCTATCCTATACATGTGATTAGTCTTGTGCATGATGGTCATATGCCAAATTGATATATATACACATGTAAATCCTATGACATAAAAGTGCACATATTGACATGTACCTATGCTATAAAATAGGGATTATAATAGTATGACCTTGGCATGTGTATGTGCCCATATGAAAACATGTTGATATGTTGTATAACACATGACTTGAATGATGATAAAGGTATATATATGTGTTGGAAACATGCTCATAAGAATAAATCAACTATATACGAATGTGCCCACAAGTATGTACATTTATGATTATGTATATGAGTATATGAGCATGTAATTGCCTTATGAGATAGAAGATGAATTAGCATGACTATAAACATGTGAAATGCTCAATGAGAACATGATCAAGAATATGATATGATGATTATATGTCATGCCTATATGTTATGATGCAAATTATATAGTCATACAGATTTGAATAAGCCAAATGTATAACTTGGCATGTGAAATGTGCATATATTTGATTATGCGCCATAGAATTCATAGTTATATAAGACTATGTATATGTGCACAACATTATACTATGAATACAGTATTAATATGTCAATTGAACATGAATATAGTTCTGCCTGCGATAGAGTTTTAGATGTGGATAGATAGGCACCTATAGGGAAATTGTAGCTGCCATAGTTTGGCCCGATTGGGTCCATAGTATATATGATCCCGTTTGAATCATGATCAGCCCCGTTTGGGTTGATAGGCTACCTCATTTGGGTATGCTTGACCGGTCCACAGTATAGTTTAGCCCCGTTTGGGTCTATAGATTTGATATCTTCGGATATCCCTCTTGATACCGATGTGTTAGAGAGTATGCCCTAGAGCCCATGTAATAGGGATGTTTTTCATATGTATGAAATTTATATTCTTAATAAAAGGCATCATTCATTTATTAATGCTATGTTTGAATACATGAGTTTGTAAATCTTAAATTAATAAATGAAGTCCTAGATATTATAAACACAGTGCAAAGGCAATCATGAAAGTGTTCATGATGTGAGATGTCTATCGCATGCAAATGTGTTAATATCTAAATATCCCTAGTCATAGAATTAACAAGATAGGACATTGTTAATTCGGACAGACTAGCACATGTTATGCTTCTTGAATGGTTCAAGCAATGGTTCTCATAATTGTGATTATGGATGATAATCAATGCTAACATGTGGATGCTTGTTAGAGGAACAAGTTCATTGGAGACCTGCAAAGAGAATCCTCATATGGATATTAAATCTATGTCAGTGAGGAATCTCTTCATAGCGGTTGTGCAAGTATCCTTAGACTTGAGATCACCAAAGTTATCTTAAGTAGCAAGTGGTATACTTTGACTCCATAACTGATTACTTCCAACTGGGAGTGAACATAGTTAGGAGATTGGGTATATCATGACCTACTTGAAGATAGTTGAGTGATTGACAAAGGATTCACCATCCCAGATTTAACAAGGGAAGTTATCTCATATGATTCTATAATTACCTTGTTCAGTGAATCTCTGGCCAGAGTAATATGCCGAGATGGATGGAGATCCATGAAGGCCATTTTAGGAACAATGGTTAAATTAATAGAACATACATAATTAGATTTATATGAGTTGATAGAAATCCATACTCAGAATCTAATTGAGATAAGAGTGGTGAAAGGAGTAATTGCACGGTAACTGTTTCTATGGAAGGGTACAGTCAAACCACATGACTTTCCTGACATTTGGGTAGTCATGATGCCTAGCTAGAGGCCAATCATGACTTGTATAATGATGTATCAAAATATCAATAGAGATTGATAAAATGATTTAAAGGAGTTTAAATCATGTGAGTTTTGAATAGAACTCACAATTACATATTATACTGCCAACATGGACAGGAACCCAATAGGTCACACACATATAGAGAAAATGATAAAATGGTAAAATGACAAGGATAATAATATTTGATATTATTATAAAGGTAGAGAGGAGAATATGATAATAATTAATTAAAGAGTTTAATTAATTATGATCAAATAAAATTGTCCGCGGAACTTTTGAGAAATGTTCTGTAAATTGGACCTAAATGAAATAATGTATTTCATGATTAATTATTATTATCTTATAAGTGTTATAAGACTACTATAAGTGTTATAGGACTGATATAATAATTAATAGGACCATTGGAGAAATTATAGAGGGCCAAAGGAATGAAGAAGTTGGAGGAAGCCCTCCAGAAGAGGGCTACACGCCAACTCCATACAGAAGGGCTTAGAGGGCTTTTTCTTGGACCAAATTAATTTATATATGTTACATAAGTGTTATGGAACTCACATATTTAATTTGGTTGGATTTGGAATCCATTTGGGTATTTAAATCCAATTAGATGCACAAAGGGCCTAGTTTGTGGATTTTGTGCATGGTCTTTTATGAAAAGATTTAATTTGGATTTAATTAAGCCCAAATGATTATAATTAATTCCAGAAGCCCAATTAATAATTCTCCAGCAATTTTAAAGAGCCCAATCTCATTAAGGAGTTGGAATTTTAACCTAACTATAAAAGGCCAACTAATGAGAATTAGGGTTAAGTGATTAAAACAAAAGGAAAGTCTTTTTCTCTTAATTCTCTCTCCACTTTTACGCCACTTCCCAAGCTAGCTCTTGGGAATTTCGGCCAGCCCTAGTTGAACACCAATTTGTTGGTTCAATTTACCCCTCTCTAGTGTGGATTACTCATTGGAGGTGTTCGATTTTGGACACTGTGGTTTGCGACAACCCGGTGCGAAGTAAAATCAACTGTTCAACAAAAATCAAAGGTGATTTTTCTTATTCTCATATAGTTATATTGTGTATTCATGGCAAGATCAGATCATATGGTTAAAAATTTTAAAATTCCGCTCATGTATATGATGCATGTAACCATAAAAATCCAACACGATGTGTATCCATAGTTCCCGTTATCCACCGATAAAGCTAAGGCAGGCTAAACGTTATTCATAGTAATGATCGAAATTAAACAGTTAAAGTTATTTGACTAAAGATTGATATTGTGGATTATATTGTTGGTTTACCCACAAAAATTATGTTTCATTTGAATATGTTTACATGGGAAATTACTATCTATATGAATTATGAATATGAGAATATTTGTTACTCTTTGGGTACAATGTTATGCACATGAGAATATGCTTTATGCTTTAAAGTATATGTTATTGTTGCCATGCTATGTTGGACATGTTGTTTATAGTATATGTATATATTGTATATGTATGTTTTGATGACCTATGTGAGTGGTCATCCATCTGTAGATATTCCCCACTAAGCTTTATAGCTTAGCATGGGTTATTTTATCCGTGTAGGTTCAAATAGCAAGACTTTTGTTGAGGGACGTTCTCTGCATCAGGAAGGGCCAACCATCGACTTATAACCTTGATGTAGGATATTTTGTAATACAATTATCATATGTTTTGTATAAAGGCCAGTTATCTTATGATATGTATAAAACTTATGTGGAATATTGTAACTCATTAGTAGTAAAGCTAAGACAGATGTGTGTGCATGTGATATGCATAAAGTAATCTTCATATAGTTTAGTATGGATGATAATAGGTATAAAAAGGAAAAACATGAATAGACTTGTAGCACGAATATAAGCATATGAAATCATATGGCATGATTAATGGCTAAATGATGATTAAATGAACATGTAGTATAAGCATGATTAATAGTATTCATGATACATGTTTAATCGGGTATTTGCATAGGGGGTGCTACAATTTGTGGTATCAGAGCCCTAGGTTTAGCCTTTTTTGGGTAAAAATGAACCTAGGATTCTATAGTATGATATAGTGTTTTAGTGGCCTGATGCAGAAGTCCCTGTTTTTCTTATAGATTGAAGATGGAGAGCTCTAGAGATGCATTTGAGGAATCGACTGAAAGTAACAGGCCAGTTAGAACTAATCCTTCCAATATTGGACCTTCATCTTCCAATCCAAATGAGGTCCTAACAGCCATCCCTACAGAAGCATTGTTAAAAATATCACAGGATATGACTCAAATTCTTCAAAGAATGACAGCTCCTAAAGCTCCAATATCTGAAATTAGAAAGCATGGTGCTGAAGAGTTTTTAGGCACTAATCTGGAACAGTCTGAAGAAGCTGAATTTTGGCTGGAAAGGCTAGAGAGAATTTTTGATGAAATTCGCTGTCCAGTGAGTCATAAAGCATCTTGTGTTGTGTCTCTATTACAGGGTGCAGCATATGATTGGTGGAAGTTGGTATTGAAGCAAGCTCAGTTACCGAATTCCCTTACATGGGAATTTTTCACAGCTGAATTCAAGAAAAAGTATGTTACTGAGGAGTATAAGCAAGAGAAGTTAAAGCAATTCCTCCATTTGAGACAGAGAGTTATGTCTGTGGCTGAGTATGAGAAAGAATTCAGTCACCTGTGCAAATATGCTCCTGATGAGATGTTAACTGATGCTTTTAAATGTAGACAGTTTGAAGATGGGTTAAATGATCGTATCCGAGAAAATTTGATTGGGTCTACATCTTTGCAAGTGGTTAACTTCACTCAACTGGTTACAGCAGCCTTGTGAGTTGAAAAGAATGAAATGGCAAAAAGGGAGAGAGAACAGAGAAGAAGTAGGTCCAAGGGTGGATCTTTTTCAGGAAAAAGAGCTAGAGGAGGACAAGGAAATCAGCCAGTTGAGTGGCTATATTTCTGTAAAAAGGGACAGGAGACAAGAATCTTCTGCAATGTCTAAATAGGGAAAGGAAGCTTCAGGGAATTAGAGTGGGAGGCAACCTCCAGTGTGTCCCCATTGTTCTAGGAAACATTAGGGTAATTGCAGGAAATTGTCTGGGGCATGTTTCAAGTGTGGCGGTATCGATCACTTCATGGCAAGCTGTCCTTCGAAGAGGGAACAGGGTGTTGAACAACAAGGCAGTAGAGGAACTTTTAATACACCATCTTTAGGAAGAGGCAGAGGAAGAGGACGTGGGGGATCAAGTTATCAGGGATCCTAGTCCAAGAACATTTCTGAATCAGTTGACAGGCCCACAGCTCCAGTTTTTCCTATTCGGGCTTATGCAATGAAAGCTAGAGAGGATTAGAGTGCTCCAGAAGTCATAGCTGGTACATTCTCTCTTTTTGATTCTGATATGCATGCACTTATTGATCCTGGTTCCACTCATTCTTATGTTTGCACTGGGGATATGGGTAGAAATGAGTCTACTGTACATGAACTGGAATATGATATATATGTAACCAACCCTTTGGGTCACAGTGTTGTTGTTAATAGAGTGCATAAACAGTGTCCTATTGTAATTCAAGGGAAAGAATTCCTTGCTGATCTTATTGAGTTACCATTCCGGGAGATTGATATTATACTTGGTATGGATTGGCTGTCTAGACATCATGCAGTGATTGATTATGAAGCTAAAACTGTAAATCTCATTGGTGCTGATGGTGAAGAAACTTTAGTACAGGGCATTCGATCTAAACCCATAGCTACTGTAATATCAGCTATGCAAGCTAAGCGATTTTTGAGAAAAGGGTGTGAAGCTTTCTTAGCACTTGTGCTCGATTCAAGAATAGAGAATGTGAATCTTCAAGAGATTCCAGTGGTGAAAGAGTTTCCTGATGTGTTCCCTGAAGACTTACCTAGTCTTCCACCTGAAAGGGAAGTTGAATTGTCTATAGACATTCTACCTGGTACAGCTCCTATTTCGAAGGCACCATATAGGATGGCTCCTTTGGAATTGAAAGAACTAAAAGCTCAGCTACAGGAGTTGCTTGACAAAGGCTTCATTAGGCCTAGTACGTCACCTTGGGGTGCACCGGTTTTATTTATGAAGAAAAAGGATGGTCTATGAGGATGTGCATAGACTATAGATAGTTAAACAGGGTAACAATCAAAAATAAATATCCTTTACCAAGAATTGAAGATTTATTTGATCAGTTGAAGGGTGCTGGAGTGTTTTCCAAGATTGATTTACGCTCGGGTTATTATCAACTTCGGGTTAAAGATGTAGATGTTTCCAAAACAGCCTTTAGAACCCGATATGGGTATTATGAGTTTCTGGTGATGCCTTTTGGGTTAACAAATGCACCGACTGCGTTTATGGATCTTATGAATAGGGTGTTTAGACCCTACCTGGATCAGTTTATTGTTGTGTTCATAGATGACATTTTGGTGTATTCGAGGAATGAAGCTGAACATGTTGAGCATTTGAGAATTATTTTACAGACTCTGAGGGAAAATCAGTTGTATGCTAAGCTGAGCAAATGTGATTTTTGGCTTAAGGAAATTTCTTTCCTTGGTCATGTAGTATCTTCTGAAGGCATTGGAGTGGATCTAGCTAAAATTGAGGCTATAGTGAAATGGAAGCCGCCTCAAAATGTGACAGAAGTGAGAAGTTTTCTGGGCTTAGCAGGTTATTACCGTCGCTTTGTGAAAGGCTTTTCAGTTATAGCCGCACCACTCACTAAACTTTTGAGAAAGGGTATAAAGTTTGAGTGGACTGACCGTTGTCAAGCAAGTTTTGATCAATTGAAGAAATTTCTGACAGAGGCTCCAGTTTTGACACAGCCAATTTCAGGAAAGGAGTATGCTATGTATAGTGATGCTTTTAAAGTTGGCTTGGGTTGTGTGTTAATGCAAGATGGCAAAGTAATTGCCTATGCATCTAGACAGTTGAAGCCACATGAACAAAACTATCCAACCCATGACCTAGAGTTAGATGCAGTAGTGTTTGCCTTGAAAATTTGGCGACATTATTTGTATGGGGAAAAGTGCAGAATCTATACAGATCACAAGAGTCTCAAATATTTGCTCACTCAAAAAGAACTTAACTTGAGACAGCGAAGGTGGCTAGAACTGTTTAAAGATTATGATTGTATAGTGGATTACCATCCAGGCAAAGCTAATGTCGTAGCTGATGCCTTGAGCCGTAAGATGATGGCTGCTATGATTGCACATCGTTGTAGATGGAAACTTGCTTATGATGGTGCTTTAATAACACAGTTGAAGGCTAGATCTTGTTTAAGGCAACCAGTGATCGATGGATAGAAACATGATGAAAAGTTGCAACAGATTTTGAAGTCTTCACATGAAGGGACCTAGTCTGAGTACTCAGTGAAAAAGGATGGGGGTGTGTATTATCATAATAGATTATATGTTCTTGATGACAAAGAATTAAAGAGAACAGTATTGAATGAGGCTCACAATACAATATTTACTATGCACCCTGGTGGGAATAAGATGTACCAGGATTTGAAAAAAAGTTATTGGTGGCCTGGCATGAAGAAAGATGCGGTAGCCTATGTTTCCAAATGTTTGACCTGTCAGCAGGTAAAAGTAGAGCACCAGTTACCCTCTGGTTTGTTGAACCCCATTCCAATTCCACAATGGAAATGAGAGGATATCACTATGGATTTTGTAATAGGATTGCCCCTTACACAGAAAAAGCATGATGCTGTATGGGTTATAGTTGACAAGCTGACTAAATCAGCTCATTTCATACCAGTTCGGATGGACTAGCCTATGGATAAGTTGACAGACCTTTATGTAAATGAGATTGTTAGACTGCATGGCATTCCGGTGTCAATAATCTTTGATCGAGATCCGAGATTCACATCAAGATTTTGGCAAAGTTTGCAACAAGCATTGGGAACTCAGCTTCGATACAGTACAGCATTCCACCCTCAGACGGATGGGTAATCTGAACAGGTTATTCAGATTCTAGAGGATATGATAAGAGGGTGTGTTTTGGAGTTTGCAGGAAGTTGGGATAGGTATCTACCTTTAATGGAGTTCGCCTATAATAACAGTTATCAAAGGAGCATCGAGATGGCACCATATGAAGTTATCAAGCAGAGATTAAAGGAAGCTAGTGAATTGTTTGAGTGCGAAGTTATTGGTCCTGATATTGTCAAAGACACAGAAGAAAAGGTACAAGTTATCAAGCAGAGATTAAAGGAAGCTAGTGATAGACAGAAGTCTTATGATGATTTGAAGAGAAGAGATATTGAATATCAAGTGGGTGACAAAGTGTTTTTGAAAGTGTCCCCTTGGAGAAAAGTATTGAGATTTGGGAAAAAGGGTAAGCTGAGTCCGAAGTTTATAGGCCCATATGAAATCCTTCAAAGAGTTGGGCCAGTGGCATATAGATTGGCTCTCCCTATGGAACTAGCCAAACTTCATGATGTGTTTCATGTTTCTACGCTTCGAAGGTATCGATCAGATGAATCCCATGTGATACCAGTTCAAGATGTGCAAGTACAGCCAAATTTCACTTATGATGAAGAACCTATAGCAATTCTGGCTAGAGAAGTTAGACAGCTTAGAAATAAGCAAATTCCACTTGTTAAAGTACTTTGGCAACATCATGATTTACAAGAAGTTACATGGGAGCCAGAAGCAGCTATGAGGGAACAACATCCTCACTTATTCACAACAGGTATGAATTTCGGGGACGAAATTCTTAAGGGGGAGAGAATTGTAAGACACTAACATGACTCTAATTTAATTTGCATATTTTTATGATTAAGATAAGGGGATAAATTATCATGCTATTATGTTAATTGCATGAAAATAAAATAAAAGAATATGGTTTAATAGTATTTGAGGGTGTAATTGAAGTATAAAGGTGTTAATTGGGGTTAATTTGTAATTATGGCATATTGATGGCCAATTGTGAATAAAAGCATTTAATTCAAGGTTAATTTGAAAGAATGATTAAATTGATAGGTTGAATGAAGAAAAAGAGTTAGTGGAGGGGTCATTTTATAGCATGCATAAAGGTTTGTGCCATTTGTTTGACATACAAATTTTCAAGGGACTAAAGAGGGGATTGTTATGTTTGTATAAAAGGCTTGTGTTAGTGGAATTTGGAGGTGTCAAGTATTTGTGTGAAATCGGCAATTGAAGAGTGAAAAACTAGAAAATAGATCATCTTCTTCTTCCTTCTTATTTCCATTGTTTTATCTCAAACAAATTGAGGATGATGTTTGTTGATTAAGAAAGAGTATAATGCAGTAAATTAAAGGTAATTAAACTCTTAATTTAACCCTCCATCATCTTCATCTTTATCTTCTTTTCAAGTTAACTTAGAACAATGTAATTATGCTGGAAATATATGATGATGGTGATGGTATTTGTGAAGGAGGAGAGGAAGGAAGAAGGAGCAAGGGAAAGGATATTGCTAGAGGTTGAAGATATAGGTTTTGTCAGCCAAGGTATGGGAATTAGGCTGATCATATTGCATGTGGAAAATAGTTGCTGGAAATTGTTATGATTGACAGAAATTAAGATTGCATTTTATGGGTTTTTATCGAAGTGAATTTGGTGAATAGTTTGTATCCTTGCCGAGTCGTGAAGTCCTTCACGAGTCGTGAACTATTGTCCGACTCGTGAAGCTCTTCACAAGTCATGCATCTGTTTATGGGATCATTGGTTTTCACTCGTGAATTTTAGTTCGAGTCGTGAATTATAGACCGACTTGTGAGCTCCTTCACGAGTCGTGATGTATAGCCTTTCTTCTCAACTCATGAACTCCTTCACGAGTCGTGAGATTTGCCTTATTTGCTTCACTCGTGAAGCTATTCACTAGTCGAACTCCCCTTCACGACTGAATGACCTGTCTGGAATGTTTTGTTCACAAGTTGAGCTATAGAACAACAAATTGAATGATTCTTTTTGCATTGAAAAATAGACTTCTATACCTATATTTCATATGAAGAAACCTAAGCTTAAATCTATCGCTAAGTACATGGAATCTAGGGTTGAATCCGGACTTGTTTTCTAGACTGTTCAATGTAACATAAATTACAATTATGTGTAGAATGTTGCTACACTTGATAATATGATTTTAAATTGATTGAGACAGATAGTTGCTTATGTGATAGTAAAGTTAATTGAATAAGGCATGTAATATGACTATCAATGAAGGATTTATATGAATACAGATGCATTCAATTGTGTATATGAATAAAGACTAGTGATGAAATTTCTAACCTATACATGTGATTAGTCTTGTGCATGATGGTCATATGCCAAATTGATATATATACACATGTAAATCCTATGACATAAAAGTGTACATATTGACATGTACCTATGCTATAAAATAGGGATTATAATAGTATGACCTTGGCATGTGTATGTGCCCATATGAAAACATGTTGATATGTTGTATAGCACATTACTTGAATGATTATAAAGGTATATATATGTGTTGGAAACATGCTCATAAGAATAAATCAACTATATGCGAATGTACACACAGGTATGTACATTTATGATTATGTATATAAGTATATGAGCATGTAATTGCCTTATGAGAAAGAAGATGAATTAGCATGACTATAAACATGTGAAATGCTCAATGAGAACAAGATCAAGAATATGATATGATGATTATATGTCATGCCTATATGTTATGATGCAAATTATATAGTCATATAGATTTGAATAAGCCAAATGTATAACTTGGCATGTGAAATGTGCATATATCTGATTATACACCATAGAATTCATAGTTATATAAGAGTATGTATATGTGCACAACATTATACTATGAATACAGTATTAATATGTGAATTGAACACGAATATAGTTCTGCCTGCGATAGAGTTTTAGATGTGGATAGATAGGCGCCTATAGGGAAATTACAGCTGCCATAGTTTGGCCCGATTGGGTCCATAGTATATATGATCCCGTTTGGATCATGATCAGGCCCGTTTGGGTTGATAGGCTACCCCGTTTGGGTATGCTTGACCAGTCCACAGTATAGTTTGGCCCCGTTTGGGTCTATAGATTTGATATCTTCGGATATCCCTCTTGATACCGATGTGTATCCATAGTTCCCGTTATCCACCGATAAAGCTAAGGCTGGCTAAATGTTATTCATAGTAATGATCGAAATTAAACAGTTAAAGTTATTTGACTAAAGATTGATATTGTGGATTATATTGTTGGTTTACCCATAGAAATTATGTTTCATTTGAATATGTTTACATTGGAAATTACTATCTATATGAATTATGAATATGAGAATATTTGTTACTCTTTGGGTACAATGTTATGCACATGAGAATATGCTTTATGCTTTAAAGTATATGTTATTGTTGCCATGCTATGTTGGACATGTTGTTTATAGTATATGTATATATTGTATATGTATGTTTTGATGACCTATGTGAGTGGTCATCCATCTGTAGATATTCCCCACTAAGCTTTATAGCTTAGCACGGGTTATTTTATCCGTGTAGGTTCAAATAGCAAGACTTTTGTTGAGGGACGTTCTCTGCATCAGGAAGGGCCAACCATCGACTTATAACCTTGATGTAGGATATTTTGTAATATAATTATCATATGTTTTGTATAAAGGCCAGTTATCTTATGATATGTATAAAACTTATGTGGAATATTGTAACTCATTAGTAGTAAAGCTAAGACAGCAGTGTGTGCATGTGATATGCATAAAGTAATCTTCATATAGTTTAGTATGCATGATAATAGGTATAAAAAGGAAAAACATGAATAGACTTGTAGCACGAATATAAGCATATGAGATCATATGGCATGATTAATGGCTAAATGATGATTAAATGAACATGTAGTATAAGCATGATTAATAGTATTCATGATACATGTTTAATGGGGTATTTGCATAGGGGGTGCTACAGAAGATGGTTATAGCAGCCATGAAAGATTTCGGCATCGAACGGTATTGTTAATTATTATTTTTATATAAACTCAGTTCATAATTATTTTTTTATAAACTAAATTACTAAAATCTAAATATAGGGCAAGAGTTAAAGGATGGCCCAACACATATGTGTTTACAAAGGCAATGGCGTGGATGATTTTAATGCATTTAAAAGAGAATTTTCCTTTGGTTATTATACTCCTTACCATGATTACAAGCACTTACAAAGAACCATTACCTAGTTGGATTGAAGGCATAAAGTAATTAATTAATTATATGTTTGTGTTTTCACAATAATATTTATTTAAAAATGATTATTAATTTCATCCTAAATTGTTATATATTTAAATAATTATTATTTCAGTTTATAGTTATATTCATTTGTGAATACCGAATTTATGGGAAATAAAATCATTATTATGTTTTTCTGAAATTAATATGTTATTTTTTATATATAACAGGACCATTGATAGTGTAATAGTGGGCTATGCTAAAGGAAAACTAACATGCTTTATTTTGGTCACTTATCTGGCTTTGTAAATATTTATTATATTATTATTTATACTAAACATAAACCATAAAACTTTTAATAACAGATAATAAAAGTTATACACACAAATACTCTTTTAATAACATACATCATAGCTGGTTATGTCTGTTGAAAATATGTATTGTATCTCTTAGCACTAATGATTGTTTAATTTTATATATCTATTCTCTTAGTTTACACCAATAAAAGTAATTCATTGTTCTGTTCCATGCTAGATGCTTTGATGCCAACTTAGTTCAGATTCCATTTGAAGTGGAGACCACCAATCACCATTATTATCATGTGTGTTATTTAGGCATTATAAGCGTGTATATAACATTTTTTGGGTTCCTGGAATAAATGGTAGCATTTCCTTTTCTTGGTATAGTTTGATAGTTGTTTACTCTTGTGTTACGTAGGTTGGTTTATTTACAAAAGGAAGGTGGCTACCATGGAAGAACTAACTTGGGTAAGTAAGCTTCTTTGCTCAAGTGTTGGTTTTGGATGCATACTCGTTGCTATAATAGCTACCATTTTTTACAGGACTATAGTATTGATTTTAGTGATGCCAAATATCTAGTGAAGACTTTCAAGTGTCTCTATGAAAGCCCTGTCTGCTGGGATCCAAATCATTGCAAGTCATAGACTTGCACATGGTACTAATATACTAATAGCGTATCATTTTGTCACTGATGAATTAGCAGCTATCATGTTTGGAACTTAGTTACTTAGCTGTATTTGTTTTGCAGTTTATTTTGCAGTCTTGTCTTCTCTGCATCAAACTCCAACGGTTTGTGAATTTCCAAAAGAAAATGTATGACTTTTTAGATAATGCGCATAAACTTTAGGTCTATTACTTAATACAAAAAGTAAATACAAAAAAAAATTATTTTGTATAAAGTTATTTAGTTATCTTAGTTTTGTTACTCATAAGATTGATTTTGTATCTACCATACAATTTGAAAACATAAGAATATTTTGTAACTTTTATTTTTTAATATGTGAAATGACAATATTTAGTATATTTTTAAATGTATATATATGTGAATGATATGTGTTGGTAATATATTTAAATAAAATTATAATACCAATGGAATGGATTTCTAATAATATTTTAATTACTTTTAAAATTTAATATTAGCGAATGAAAATCCGGTCGCCATTTGTAATCATTAACGACTAGATTTTTTTTCTTTAAAAGATATAAATAATCCACGAAGGGAAATTTAAGTTGTTATAAGTTAATTTTTACGACCAGATTCCCTTCGTTGAAAGTGGAAAACAATTAACGAAAGGAAAATTCGGCCACTAAAAGGGCTTTTTTAATGACCGGTATTCCCTTCATTAAAAGCAGAACATAATTAGCGGAGGGCAATCCCGTTGCTAAAAAATTATATTTAACGTCTGGATTTGTTTTAGTTTTTAAAACCTTTAACGAGTGAATATCAATCTAGTCATCTATACTATTAACGATGGGGCTTTTAATGACCGGAGACGACCGAATTTTTTCAGTCGTTATAGTATTTTAACGACTGAATTTTGACTTTTAACGATCGAATTTCCCTTTGTCAAAGAGCATTTTTTTTGTAGTATCATCATTAGTGACCACATTTATATTCTTCAAGAGCTCCTTGTTAATGTATGCCACTAAGTGTAGCACTTTACATTTTTTCAATGAGTGTTTAATAGCCTTGGGGAAAATAGCCACCTAATCTCCTAGAGAAATCTTCTTGACTTATGTGGGGTACCACTGCATCTCCTCCAACTTATGCCACCAGTGTGTAGCACTATTAATTAGAAAGCCTCAAATCATATAGGCTAGAAAGAGTGCTTCAAGTAGGTCGACTTACCTAACATATTTAACATGGTGCATAATTGACATAGAGAAGAATTTGTGGATAATCCCAAAGGTGTGGTCTCTCAGATGATGCACCTTATTTTGCCTTGACTTGTATAGAGTGTCTATGATAAGGTCTCTGATTTCTTCCCATACACTATCTTTTTTATAGTCATCAAAAGCATTTGGAGCATGTGAATGGAATCCTAGTATATCTACAAACCTCACAATAGTTAATTCATAAAATTTACCATTCAAGAAAAAAGTAATGTAACTTGGATCTGTCACACTATGCTTCCCTATTCTACATCATACTGTAGCCACAAAGTCCGTTGTTAGATTAGGGTAAACTCGCTCTTTGTATGAGAAAAACTATTCCCATCCTATATTAGCAATAAGTCTCTACACTTATTCCTTAAGTTCTTGTTAGTGGTTATACCCTAGGCCAAACATTAGGCCCTTTATGTAATGTCACATTTCATTTTATAAAATTGGGTTTTCTTCATGTTATTTTATTATTGACATGTAACGTTATAAGAATGTTTGTAAATAACAATCTAATATTATTTTGACTATCTCTAGTAATTTATCATTAAATGAATAATGATAAATAAAGACTAGTATAAATTTGATTGATAATCATGGGATGATTATGTTGGATTTTAACGGTTACATGCATCACATACATGAGCGAAATTTTAAAATTTTTTAACCATTAGATCTGATCTTGCCATGAATACACAATATAACTATATGAGAATAAGAAAAATCACCTTTGATCTTTGTTAAATAGTTGATTTTACTTCGCATCGGGTTGTCGCAAACCACAGTGTCCAAAATTGAACACCTCCAATGAGTAATCCACACTAGAGAGGGGTAAATTGAACAAAAAAAATTGTTGTTTAACTAGGGCTAGCCAAAATTCCCAAGAGCTAGCTTAGGAGTTGGCGCAAAAGGGAGAGAGAGATTAAGAGAAAAGACTTCCTTTTGTTTTTAATCACTTAATCATAATTCTCATTAGTTGGCCTTTTATAGTTAGGTTAAAATTCCAACTCCTTAATGAGATTAGGCTCTTTATAACTGCTGGAGAATTATTAATTGGGTCTCTGGAATTAATTATAATCATTTGGGCTTAATTAAATTCAATTTAAACCTTTTCATAAAAGTCTATGCATAAAACCCACAAACTAGGCCCTTTGTGCAACTAATTGGATTTAAATACCCAAATGGATTCCAAATACAACCAAATTAAATATGTGGGTTCCATAACACTTATGTAACATATATAAATTAATTTGGTCCATTAAATAGGCCATTAAGGCCTTCTGTTGTGAGATAGGCATGTGGCCCTTACAGAAGGGCTTCCGCCAACTGATTCATTCCTTTGGCCCTTAATAATTGTTCCAATGAACTTATTAATTATTATACCAGTCCTATAACACTTATAGTAGTCCTAAAACACTTATAAGACAATAATAATTAATCATGAAATACATTATTTCAATTAGGTCCAATTTTGCAGAACATATCTAGGACTTCATTTATTAATTTAAGATTTATAAACTCATGTATTCAATCATAGCATTAATAAATGAATGATGCCTTTTATTAAGAATATAAATTTCATACATATGAAAAACATCCCTATTACATGGGCTCTAGGGCATACTCTCTAACAATTCCCACTTGCACTAGAGCCAATCACTCATATGTCTCAGACCCATGCTATTTATATGGTGATCATGCTTAATCTGGGAAAGTGCTCTAGTGAGGGGATCCACCACATTGTCATTTGTGGGAACCCTTTCTATTTTCACATCATTTCTAGCTACAATTTCCCTTATGAGATGGTAGCATCTGAGAACATGCTTGGATCGCTGATGAGACTGTGGTTCCTTTGCTTGCGCAATGGCTCCATTGTTGTCACAATATAAAGGAATCAAATCAACAATGCTAGGCACCACTCCTAGTTCGGTTATGAACTTTTTGATCTAGACTTCTTCTTTGGCTGCTTCTGAAGCAGCAATGTACTCAGCTTTTATCGTGGAATCAGTAGTTGTTTCTTGTTTGGAACTTTTCCAACTAACTGCTCCTCCTCCCATTATGAACAGATAACCAGATTGTGATTTACAATCATCTTTGTCAGATTGGAAGCTGGCATCTATATACCCATTTACTTCCAAACTGCCTTTTCCATATAGCAAGAATATATCCTTAGTCCTTCTCAAGTACTTAAGAATATTCTTGACAGCTGCCCAGTGTTCCTCTCCAAAATTGGATTGGAATCTGCTTGTAACACTCAAAGCAAATGCTACATCTGGACGTGTACAGAACATAGCATACATGATAGAACCAATTGCAGATGCATATGGTATTCTATTCATGTTCTCTCTATCCTCTAGTATCTGTGGACACATAGACTTAGAAAGGTGTTTCTCATGCACTATGGGTATAAACCCTTTCTTAGAGAGATTCATATTGAACCTCTTCAATACTTTATCTATATATGTACTATGAGAAAGACCTAGCAACCTATTGGATCTATCTCTATAGATTCTTATTCCCAGAATATAGGATATTTCTCCAAGGTCTTTCATGGAGAATTGCTTGGATAACCATATTTTAACAGATTGGAAAAGAGAAATGTCATTTCCCATGATTAATATGTCATCTACATATAGAACTAGGAAGACAATTGCACTCCCACTGACCCTTTTATACACACAAGGTTCATCTTCATTCTGTGAGAAACCAAACTCTTTGATTGTCTCATTGAATCGTATGTTCCAACTCCTAAAGGCTTGCTTCAATCCATAAATGGATCTTTAAAGTTTGCATACATTTTCGCCATTTCCTGATGTGAATCCTTCTGGTTGTGTCATATACACATCCTCGGTTAGATTTCCATTAAGGAAAGCTGTCTTCACATCCATTTGCAAAATCTCATAATCATAATGAACTGCAATGGCTAAAAGTATTCTTATAGACTTAAGCATCGCTACAAGAGAAAAAGTTTTGTCATAGTCAATACCTTCTTTTTGACAATAACCTTTTGCTACTAAGCGAGCTTTATAGGTAACTATATTACCTTCCATGTCAGTCTTCTTTTTGAAGACCCATTTGCACCCTATGGGTTTTATCCCTTCAGGTGGTTAAGTTAAAGTCCATACTTTGTTCTCATACATGGATTCCATTTCAGACTGCATAGCCTTAAGCCATAAATCACGTTCTGAATTGTTCAAAACTTCTTGATAGCTTGTAGGCTAATTGTCCTCTACTACAGTTATGCCTCTATCCGAATCAATGTGAAATCCATATCTCACAGGGATAGAATGTATCCTAGTAGATCTTCTAGGATTTTGTGTATAATCAGGTTCAACTGTAATCTCATCATTATGAAATTCAGTTTCGGGTTTAATCGGTTGATCATCTTCTATTGTGGGTCTTGAACTTCACCAAGTTCAATTTTACTCCCACTGTCCTCTTGTAGGAGAAATTCTCTTTCCAAGAAGACAGCATGCCTTGAAAAAAACACCTTTTGTTCTAAGGGATGATAGAAATAATATCCAAACGTTTCTTTTGGATATCCCACAAATAAACATTTGTCAGACTTAACATCCAGTTTGTCTAACATTGTCCTCTTCACATAAGCAGGACAACCCCATACTTTCATATGAGAAAGTGTGGGTTTCTTGTTATTCCACATCTCATATGGATTAACATCAACCGATTTACTAGGAACTCTATTTAACACATAAACAACAGTTTCTAGTGCATATCCCCAAAAGGACTTAGGCAAGTCTGCTCGGCTCATCATTGATCGAACCATATCTAATAGTGTGCGATTTCTCCTTTCAGATACACCATTGTGTTGTGGTGTATATGGAGGAGTCCATTGAGATAAAATCCCATTATCTCTAAGATAATCCTGAAACTCTTGACTTAAGTATTCTCCACCTCGATCTGATCAAAGTGTTTTAATACTTTTGCCAAGTTGTTTCTCAACTTCATTTCTGAACTCTTTGAACTTTTCAAATGCTTCAGATTTATATTTCATTAGATAGATGTATCCAAACCTGGAATAATCATCAATGAAAGTAATGAAGTAGGAATAACCTCCTCTGGCATGTGTAGTCATTGGACCACATACATCTGAATGTATTAAGCCCAAAACCATTTTAGCTCGTTCTCCTTTACCAATATAGGGAGCTTTTGTCATTTTTCCCATTAAACAAGATTCACATGTATCAAATGATTCATAATCAAATGATCCCAAATCACCTTACTTGTGTAATTTGGTCATGCGTTTTTCATTTATATGGCCTAAACGACAATGTCATAAGTATAAGGTATTTAGATTATCATGTTTCATTCTCTTGGTATCCACATTATGTACTTCTTTAATTAAATTAAGAACAAATATACCATTCTCAATGATAGCTTTTGCATAAAAGATATTGTTCTTAAAAATGTAACAACATTTGTTCTTTAAAGAAATATCATAATCGTTCATCAAACGACTAAAAGAGATAATACTTTTGGATAAAGCTGGAACATAATAACAATTATTTAATTCCAGTACTAATCCACTAGGAAGAGGCAAATAGTAAGTCCCCACAACTGTTGTAGAGTTGTTCTGTCTAGTAGCTGACTGCAAATATATCTCTACCTTTCCAACTCTTCTAAAGCTTTTAAGCCCCTGTAGATCATTACATAAATGAGATCCACATCCGGTATCTAATACCCAAGATTATTTTGAAGCAATAGAATAAGTTTTAATTTCAATCATATGAATACCTGAAGTAGAAGCATCAGCTTGCTTCTTCTCCTTGAGAGAATCTAGATAGGCCTTGCAGTTACGCTTCCAATGACCATCCTTTCCACAATGGAAGCAAGTTCCTTTGGGATTCTCTTTCTCGGAAACCTTATTCTTGGAGATCCCACCATTCTTTGGTTGTGCCTTGGTTATCTTCTTCTTCTTCTTCTGCTTCTTGCCTTTAGTAGAAGTGACAACCATGACACTTTTTGGATCCTTCTTAAATGATCCATCAGCTGTCTTGAGCATATTGATTAACTCAGGAATGGATAATTGGATCTTGTTCATGTTGAAGTTAAGCACGAAAGGGGCATAACTTGGAGCCAACGAGTACAAGATTAAATCTATGTATAGATCATTATCCATAACATAGCCAAGTCTACTCAAATGCTCAATATACCCATACATCTTCAATGTATGAGTAGCAGCTGAAGTGCCTTCCACCATTTTGCAGCTAAATAGAGCTCGAGCAATCTCATATTGCTCAGTTCTAGCCTGAGAAGAATAAAGCTCCTCTAGATGCAAAATGATGATTCTAGCATCCATCATTTCATGTTGCTTCTGAAGCTCCGAGGACATAACACCCAACATCAGACATGCTGCTGCTTCACTATCCTTCGTGTATTTTCGATAAATGCCTTTGATCTCATCAATGGCATCATCTGATGAAAGTGGTGGTGGATCTTTATCCAAGACATAGTGGATCTTTTCAGCTCTGAGAACAATTCTCACTTGCCTGATCCAGTCAGAATAGTTGTTGCCAACCAACTTGTTATCCAAGATTGATCGTATATTAATGTTTGATGTGCTCATGATGATGACCTAGATGTGAAAAAGAAAAGATATGAGAGTATGTTCATATATATGTATGCATTAATAAGGTGTTTAATTAATCCATTTACTCCCACTATTTTATTGCGAATTAATAGCCCTCACTATATAATCCGAGAAAACCCGATGGTTTTCTTAGTGGGCCAATATCCAATCCTTGATATGTAATTTGACCTTGACTGTGATCAACAAGGAAAATTCCATACCCTTGAAAGGTAGGTATCTCTATACCAATTGTGTCTCTACACAACTATTGGATCATTAGGTTATCAACTCTTGATGCATGCATATCATATATGCATTCCCTAATCTTGCCTCTAGAACCATTAGCCTTGACTATGGTCAACAAACTAATGGGCTAGCTAAGATGACCCATTTAATTAGATTTGAACATATTCGATATAATGTGAGCTTGACTGTGGTCAAAAACTCACACTATAAAGAACTCTGGTTCTCCTCAAATTAATGGAAGGCTTATATACCTTAGTATTTGTTTGAGGGTTTTAGTTAATTAAGTCTCATCATACATGGTTGGCATACATTGGTATGCATCCTATATCTATCACATAAATATAAGCATACAAATATGGTATAGTTATGGACTTCACTACATTGATTTCCCCAAGCCAAGAGGGAAATCAAAAGGTCACACCTAGGTAGTATGCATGATTCAAACAAGAAAATAATTACATTATCTTCAAGCTTGTTGGATCTCCATCCGGCCCATCTTGCTCCTTGATATTGGTCTCATCTCTATTTCTAATTCTAATCTAAGTAATCTAATTACATATTACAATTTGAAATGAAATACAAACCAAAAACAAGTGGTCGGGACATGAAAGTCCTCATTGGGCCAAAACATGCATTATGCTCAATCACATTGGGCTTTGTCCATAACTAACCATCATGCCAATCATACACCCTTATATGCCTCTCTAATGCATAAAGAAATGGATTACTAACTTTGTTTCAACCTTTGAAACTATATTTTGAGTTATTTTAATGATGTGATCAAATTAGGAAACTTTTTCCATTTTGGAAACTTTCATTTTAGGAAACCTTTTTGCATGCATGTGTTCTTGTCTTAATAATCAATCCAATTGATTATTAATTAATTATAAATTGATTATTTAATTAATTAATCATATTAAATAATTAAAAGAATCAATTTTGGGCTTAAAACAAATGTAGGCCGAAACCCATAAAAGAAAAACCCTAACTATGTTCACACACAAACTAGTTTTGTGTCTTTTGGACCATTTGGGCCTTTTGGAATGAGCCAAGCCCACTCCAGCCCTTAAAACCCATTAATAAACTTAATTAATGTTTATAATGTTTAATTTAAATAAGCTCCTTGGGCCCACCAAGTCATTCACTAATTTAAACCAAGTCCGTAAACATAATTAAGCCTATTAAGTGGTTTTAATAAATTAAAATTAATCAAATTAACTTAAGGCCCATTTTAATCAATCCAATTAATTAAAAACATTTTAATATATCATATATATCAGATTTAGAAGATCAAAAGTCGTTCTAACCAAGAACACACGAAGAACACCAATTTATCGAACTTTTCGACTAAACTAGTTTTCATGCAAAACTTGTTCGATTTTAATTCCGTTCGATCCTACGGCTTAATATCACAAATTAAACACATAAAATATCATCTAAATAATTTTTAAATGGATCCATAAGAAAATTAAATTAGAACAGCCCCTACATCACCTAGGGTTTCATGCCAAACCCTAATGGGTTTCACGCCAAACCCTAATCACAATCCTTCAAAGTTTTCGTTTTTGTTTCCACCAAATTTATTTGATCACACAGACAACCAGAAATTAAAATTTCTCATTCATGAACAATCAAATCTAATATTTTAAAGTTCATGAAATAAATAAATCAAAACAAAACAAAACTTATTCCGCAGAAAAATATAGAATTGTATATCCATGGCAAAACCTGGCTCTGATAGCAAGTTGGATTTTAACGGTTACATGCATCACATACATGAGCGGAATTTTAAAATTTTTTAACCATTAGATCTGATCTTACCATGAATACACAATATAACTATATGAGAATAAGAAAAATCACCTTTGATTTTTGTTGAACAATTGATTTTACTTCGCACCGGGTTGTCGCAAACCACAATGTCCAAAATCGAACACCTCCAATGAGTAATCCACACTAGAGAGGGGTAAATTGAACCAAAAAATTGGTGTTTAACTAGGGCTGGCCGAAATTCCCAAGAGCTAGCTTAGGAGTTGGCGCAAAAGGGAGAGACAGATTAAGAGAAAAGACTTTCTTTTGTTTTTAATCACTTAACCCTAATTCTTATTAGTTGGCCTTTTATAGTTAGGTTAAAATTCCAACTCCTTAATGAGATTGGGCTCTTTAAAATTTCTGGAGAATTATTAATTGGGCCTTTGGAATTAATTATAATCATTTGGGCTTAATTAAATCCAATTTAAACCTTTTCATAAAAGTCTATGCACAAAACCCATAAACTAGGCCCTCTGTGCAACTAATTGGATTTAAATACCCAAATGGATTCCAAATCCAACCAAATTAAATACATGGGTTCCATAACACTTATGTAACATATATAAATTAATTTGGTCCATTAAATTGGCCATTAAGGCCTTCTGTTCTGAGGTAGGCGTGTGGCCCTTACAGAAGGGCTTTCGCCAACTGCTTCATTCCTCTGGCCCTTAATAATTGCTCCAATGGACTTATTAATTATTATACCAGTCCTATAACACTTATAGTAGTCCTAAAACACTTATAAGACAATAATAATTAATCATGAAATACATTATTTCAATTAGGTCTAATTTTGTAGAACATTTCTCAAAAGTTCCGCAGATAATTTTATTTGATTATAATTAATTGAACTTTTTAATTAATTATTATCATATTCTCTTCTCTACCTTTATAATAATATCAAATATTATTATCCTTGTCATTTTACCATTTTACCCTTTTCTCTATATGTGTGTGACCTATTGGGTTCCTGTCCATGTTGGTAGTATAATAAGTAATTGTGAGTTTTATTTAAAACTCACATGATTTAAACTCCTTTAAATCATCTTATCAATCCCTATTGATACTCTTGATACATCATTATACAAGTCATGATTGGCCTCTAGCTAGGCATCATGACTACCCAAATGTCAGGAAAGTCATGTGGTTTGACTGTACCCTTCCATAGAAATAGTTACCGTGCAATTACTCCTTTCACCACTCTTATCTCAATTAGATTCCGAGTATGGATTTCTGTCAACTCATATAAATCTAATTATGTATGTTCTATTAATTTAACCGTTGTTCCTAAAATGCCCTTCATGGATCTCCATCCATCTCGACATATTACTCTGGCCAGAGATTCTCTGAACAAGGCAATTATAGAATCATGCGAGATAACTTCCCTTGTTAAATCTGGGATGGTGAATCCTTTGTCAATCACTCAACTATCTTCAAGTAGGTCATGATATACCCAATCTCCTAACTATGTTCACTCCCAGTTGGAAGTAATCAGTTGTGGAGTCAAAGTATACCACTTGCTACTTAAGATAACTTTGGTGATCTCAAGTCTAAGGATACTTGCACAACCGCTATGAAGAGATTCCTCACTAACATAGATTTAATATCCATGTGAGGATTCTCTTTGCAGGTCTCCAATGAACTTGTTCTTCTAACAAGCATCCACATGTTAGCTTTGATTATCTTCCATAATCACAGTTATGAGAACCACTGCTTGAACCATTCAAGAAACATAACATGTGCTAGTCTGTCCGAACTAACAATGTCCTATCTTGTTAATTCTATGACTATGGATATTTAGATATTAACACATTTGCATGCAATAGACATCTCACATCATGAACACCTTCATGATTGCCTTTGCACTGTGTTTATAATATCTAGGACTTCATTTATTAATTTAAGATTTACAAACTCATGTATTCAAACATAGCATTAATAAATGAATGATGCCTTTTATTAAGAATATAAATTTCATACATATGAAAAACATCCCTATTACATGGGCTCTAGGGCATGCTCTCTAACAGATTATATATGGTGATATGAATTAAACTTATCAGTACTTGTTAGAGAACAGAGTGTTGGATAGACCCGTAATGAGATACTACATGGGTTAATGTCATTTGTGATCTCATAATAGTCATGTTATCAATCTTTAAACCTGAGATTATCATAGTATCTTACACGACGAACATTATGTTTTGACATGATCAAACATTATCTTTAATCGGATAATTATAAAGATTATGATTGGATATAATGAGAATCAGAACTGAGATTATCATAGTATCTTACACGACGAACATTATGTTTTGACATAATCAAACATTATCTTTAATCGGATAATTATAAAGATTATGATTGGATATAATGAGAATCAAGCAGAGGATAGTGAATAATCAAGAAGGAATTCGTCCCTCTCTTTTTAGAGAGATATCTATTAAGCCCCTCGATAAGTAGGACTAAGAAATGTATGGGCGTGCTCAAATGAATTGATGGAGCAATCGATATCACATGATATTATCAATTTACTTAATGATCGAGAAATTAAATGTTTGGACTATATAAGTTTGACATGGACCATGACTTATGTTCAAACAAGATATCGTGTGACAAAGGGATTATAACATGTTCTATTAGGTTAAAATCAAATCATCGATATTCATATTATTTGGGTAGTCATATTATCTTGCTAGAGGCCACTTATGACTTGTAGACCCATGATGGGATTGAGGCCCACTACCAATATAATAAGAACCTATTGGGTCATAGACATAGAATGTGATGAATGGACCAAAGATTAATTCCAGCATTTCAAATTTTATTCTTTGATAAATTAAAATTAAAAACAAATAATAATAATAATAATAATAATAATAATAATATTTAAGATTAATATTACTATTATTATTTTAAATAAGAAATAAAGTATTTCTTATTTTAATAAGAAAAGTGGGCCCGATGTTTTCTCTCTCTAAATTAGGGTTAGGCTAACTATATATATATAGTAATATATATATAGTAAACCTTAACTAAGCATAAAAAGTGAGTTTTAGCCATCACCTAAGAGAAAAGAAAAGAAAATCGTTTTCTTCTGTAACCTTGAGAAAGAGAGAAAATAAGCCTTAGCCACCAAGAAAGGGAGCTAGCACCCTGAGTGATTCTCTTCATTGCATTTGCGTGTGGATACTAGTAGTTCTTAGTAGTTCGGTTGTACTAAGAATTTAGTTAGTTCAAATTTGTCATTTAGCTTCCACTGAACTTAGTTCACCTTAGTTTTACTCTAAAAAAATTGAATTAGTTGAACTTGAACTTGAACTTAGAATGTGCATTAGTCAAAATTTTTTGTTTATCATTAAGACAGGCATGTTGTTTAATCAAAATTTAGCTAGTGTAACATTTAACATGACTTATATTTGTGAGTTTCCACTTCATGAGTACTTAAGACCGATTTTTAATTAGAAAAAAAATAATGCAGTGATTTAGTTAAGTGGGGAATTTTAGAACACTAAAACCTTTCTCATCATCCTTAAAAGCATAAAAGCAACTCAAATAACTTGAAAAGTGATCTAGGCACATTTTTTCTTGTTGAGCCATAAAAATATTGCTTTCCTACCTTTTAATACATTAGACCATTGCTAAGGCATGTTAAGCCTAATGAAGGCATGCTAAACATGTGCCATTTTAATTTTTTCTTGTTACACCTATTTTGTTATTACCATATAGCCTAAATAGTTGTTACCTTCCCTGTTAAGAATTGCCACTCTAAGTTTTGATAGATTAATGGGAATTCAGTCATGTGAAAGGTGTAGTAAGATAATTTTAGATAGTTAGCAAGGATTAGAATGAAGTCTAGTTATAGTATTGATCTACCTTATAATTTACCCTTGACTATGTCATTAAAAAAAGGAAAAGAAAAAGAAAACAAAAGAAAATTTGCTATAAATTAGTAGTACATGGCAAGACTTTTAGTGTGGGGTGTTTATAAAGGAAAAGAGTTGTGAATTTTAAAAAGGGAGGAATTGTGAAGTTGAAAAGTGTTTCATTGATCAATTCATTCAAAAGTGCTTAAAATATATGGGATTAAGTAAGCAAGTATGGAAAAATAGGATGGACTTAGAAGTGTGACATTTTGAAACATGGTATATTCAAATATAGAGTGGTTATTCTTTTGGATTATCTATTGTCCATTCTTTGATAACCAACACCCTAACCCCATTACAACCTTTAAAAACCTAAGTGATTCTAAGTTTTGTTTTTGAGTTATTTAGCGGAGATGACCTTCATGTTCCGATGCTAAAGGAGAGGCCTATGGTGTTTCTAGAGTTTCAAGTGTGAAACTATATGCACGCTTAGGTGTACATCAATTTTAGAGATTAACTATTAAATTGCATTGGTATTTTAATTTTTGATAAAAATTGCTTAAAATGTTTTGGTCTTACACACATAAGGAAACTAGCTCATATGATCTTGTTTGAATATATTCTAGTTCAAATTTTATTGAGTGCTCTTGTTAATTGCTAAGCTTGGTTTTGAATTGCATAATTCTTTGTTGAAGTTTGATAATTTTGAGGAATTGGTTTGTACAAATTTTATCGGGGGTGAGCAAAGACTAAGTGTGGGGTATTTGATAAGTGTGAATTATTCTACATTTTTAGTGTGTTTTTATGTGTTTAATTAATTAATTTAGTATTAATTTAGTTGATTTTAGGATTAATTACTTAATTTATGTGTTTTTACATTTAATTGTTAGTTTTGGTGTTTTTCAGGGCTAAATTGAACAGAAAAAGGGCTAAATTGAAGAAAGGAGAAATTCAAAGGCAAAGTTGTAATTTAGGGGAAAGCTGGCATTTGGATCATGAAAAACATCAAATGATCACTTGATTGAGTGATTTTGTCACTCTCCTGAGTACCTTGACACTCTCTTGAGTGTTTTAGTCACTAACCAAAGGCAAACTCACATTCTCTATAAAAAAAGGCACTCTCCCGAGTGAAAGAAGCACTCTCCTAAGCATTTAGTCACTCTTTTGAGTGATCAAGGTCACTCTCCTAAGTGTGTGCCTTGTTTTGTCGACAAAAGATTGCGTATTTCATTATAACTCAAATTCTTTCAGTTTAGGAAGTCACAAGGCACATAAAATTCTCCTTTTGAAGGCTATAAAGAAGGCGGAAGGCACCAAGACTAAGAGAGCAATTTTAATTATGAATTTTCATTCTTTTAGTTTTACATTAGTTTTAGTTTTAATATTAAAGAGAGAAAAGCTTAGAGTTCAGAAGATGTGCTCGAGATTTTATAGAATTATCAAGGGTTTCTTAATTTTATGACTTTGTACCACCTTTATTTATTTTGTTCAGTTTTTAATATAAAGTGTGAGTAGTTTTCTTAACTTTTACTTAAGGATACTTAAATCCTTACACTTTTATTGTACTGACTTAGTTTGAGGTTTAATTTAATGCAAGTTTGATTATTTCTTAGTTCTTGAGCAACTTTTTATCTATGATTGTATTGAGATTGATTGTTAATTTATTTGATTAATAGTAATGATTGATTAACGTATGATATGTGATATGCATGTTATTAGATTAGTTCATTAGTGTAGATGCATGATTATTTTTTAATTCAGATATAATTATATATTAATAAGAATGGATTAATACTTAGAAAAGGTGAATTAAGAATAGGTTTGATGTAAGTTTACTTGAAAGAGGATTTAATGAATATCAAGGAGTGTAAAACTAGATTTTTATGCCAAGCATTGAATTGTTCCTAAGAAGAGGTTTTAATGCATAAAATGATATTCTTGACTAAGATATCTGGCTTTCTTAGTTTAGTTTTTCCATAATCACTTATGTTCATTTGAAATTAAGTCATTGTAATATTAGTTAAGGTGGATAGTCCTTTGGCAGAAGTTACCTTTAATATTGATTTTTACCAACTTTTATTAATTGTTTTGTTAATGTTTAGTTTTAATTGTTTAAGTTTCAGTTTAATTGCATTGGTTTTATTATTTTAGTTATTTAATTATTCATTTCTTGGTTTAATTCTCTTGTCATCATCACAAAACTTGGGATTTCTTTTACGCTTTGCACACAATATTCACTCTAAAATTTGAAAGAAGTTGCACATACACAGTTTCCCTTAGGTTCGATATTTTGGGTTTTAATTTATAATTCTCTAGATTACTAGTCGATCTAGTACACTTGCTAGACACCGGGCAGGAAACAATAAAACCTATTTCCGGCCAACATCTCTAGCATTTGATCAATAAATGGTAAAGGGAAGTGGTCTTTCCTAGTCACACTATTAAGTCTACATAGTCAATACATACCCTCAAACCTATAACCATACGAGTTGGGATGAGATCGTTATGCTCATTTTTAACTACTATCATCCCCCTTTTTCTTATTAACACACTGAACCAAACTTACCATCTACTATTAGAGATAGAAAATATTATACCTACATCGAGTAATTTTAAAACTTTCTTCTTAACTACCTCTTGTATTGTTGGATTCAATCTCCTTTGGGGTTGCATAACTGGCTTGCAATCTTCCTCCATCAAAATGCGATGAGTGCAGTAGCTCGGGTTAATCCCCTTCAGCTCCGATGTCTCCCAACCAATTACTTCCTTATGCCTTTTCAACACCTCTATCAGCATATCCTTTTCAAAACCTATCAACATAGAAGAAATAATCACTATTTTTTTCCATTCTCCAAAAATACATATTTCAAATGAGGGGGAAGGGGTTTGAGTTCAGTTTTTGAATCTTAATTTTGTGATGCAAACCCTTCTTCATTTGGTTTCCCCTCTTCATACCCCTTCTCAAGCTCTTCCATAATGTCCCCAATTTCCTTTTCTATTGTTGTTATCATACCTCTCTCTATTTCATCCAACTCCTTATCTTTCGTAGAATGTATCAAATTCAGATTGAATGGGTCATCTATCAACACTTTCTTTTGATTTTCCTCCACACATTCTTGTACCTTATCCATAAAATAAATGGACTCCTCTAAATCACTTGATGGATGCTTTGTAGCCTTTCTCATGTTCACTGCTAACTCTTTATTGTTGAATCATAGGGTGACCTTTTAACCATGCACATCAATTAAGGCTTTTACCATATTCAAAAATGGTCTCCTAAAAATTATTGGTACTTGTCTATCCTCCTCCATCTCCATCACTACAAAATGTACGAAAAAAATAAATTTTCCTAAATTACCAATAAGTCCTCTATCACCCACTTTGGTTTTTTTACTGACCTGTCAACTAGCTGAAGCCTCATACCTATCTCTTTGAGATCACTTAGGTTCAATTTCCTACACATAGAGTATGGCATCAAATTAATGCTAGCTACTATGTCACAAGGGTAAAGTAAAACTACTAGGATCTTCCAATTTCTTAAGAATCTTGTTCATTATGATAGCACTACAATTCTTTGTTTGTTGCATAGCTCCACACCTTTCTAGTTTCTTTTTATTAGAATAGAGTTCATTCATAAATTTAGCATAGTTAAATATGTGAGCTAAATCTTCAACAAAAGGGAAATGGATATGCAATTTCTTAAACATTTCTAAGAATCTAGCCAATTGCTCATTTTTCTTTTCTTTCCTAGCTATAGCAGGAAATGGCAACTTATTTATGTCAAGATCCTCCAATTTAGACTTCACTATGTTCTTACCCTTATCAATGATAGGAGCATCTATATTCACCTCTGCCCCTAGGGTTAAAGTCACTTACCTACTATGTTGGCTCCTCCATACTTGATAATAGTGGTGTAGATGACTTACCTTTATCTTCTCCTTGTGTTAGCTCCTTGCCACTCCTCAGTGTGATTGCCTTGTCCTCTTATTTGGGATTTCTATTCACATTGGATATAAAAAATGCCCAATTATCTATTGGACATTGAATTTTCAAGTTGGCCCAATTGTGTCTCTAGGTTCCTCATATAAACGTCTTGGTTCCATTTCTATTGCTTCTATGATTTCCATCGTGTCTTTTGACTAGATATGAACTATTGCTGACTATTCATGAAGCTTGCAAACATGTTTTCAAGGTTTGGCTTCATCTCTTGCATGGGTGGCTTTGACTAAAATCTAGATGGATGATATGCTTTATGTTGGTTCTGAGTTGAACCTTGGCTTTTGTGATTGTGTGGTGGATATTGGGCTTGGTAATGGCTTGTCGCTTGTGGTTGATAAGACTAACTATGGTTATGGTTGACATTTTGGTTAAAGGGAGCTCTTGTATGGGGTTAAAAAGATGAAGCATTCTAATCTCCCTCTTTCCAAGCAAAATTTGGGTGGTTTCTCTAACCTCGATTATATGTATTACTGTAAGGATCATATCTTTCATAATCTCCTACTGCATTCACATCTCCCATAACTCCATTACCTTGACCACATGATCCACTCTTATATGATCCACAGTCTTTAAAAATTGAAGCTACATTTTGTACCTTCAATCTGCTCAATTCTTTTCTCATTAACTCTAATTGTGCCTTCAATATATCAACTTTATCAACATTGTGTACAATTTGCCTTTTTAGAATAGCTCTTGGGGTTCCACACTGTGAGCCATTTACTACCATCTCATATAACAAGTGAAAGGCTTCTTCCAATAACTTATTCATGAATGAACCACTAAATGTCACATCTAGGAGTGACTTTGTAGGTGGATTTACTCCTATATAAAAAATTGTCATCGATTGATAAACTTCTACGTCATGATACGGATAGCTTATTAATAGCCTTCTAAAGCTCTCCCATGCTTCATGAAAGGGTTTTTCATTCATTTGATGAAAACTCATTATATTATTGCAAATAGTTGTTGTCTTCAATGAAGGGAAGAATCTCATAAAAAAATTTCTTGTAATTGTTCCAATGTTGAAATTGACTTACTAGTAACATCTGAAGCTAATCCCATGTGTTTTCGATTAGTATGAAGGGAAACAATTTCAACTGAATTGCATGCTTTGTAATGCCCAAAATCTAAACATTTTCGCTAAACTTCAAAAATATGTAAAGATGCTGAGAAGGATCTTTTAATTTTGACCGAGAGAACTAATTTCTTTGTACCATGTTAATGGTTGATAGTTTAAGCTCGAATTGAACACCTTTAGGCAAAAAAATTATCCTATGGTCTTCATTCCATCTAGGCTTAGTATAATCTCAAAAAGTCCTCTTATAGCACCCTAAACCGATTCTTAGCTACAACACTTTAACCTATACCATTAAACATGCTTTTTCATTTATTAAATCATTAACCATACTTTACAGAGATCTGATAAGACAACTTAAAACATAGTATTTGAAACTTAACTATTGAAACTTTACTTACAAGAAAGTTTCTTAAAATATTATAGTATTTACATCTATTAAGAATATTTACTTTACGAAATTCCCAACACAAATTACAAACTTCAAAGCCAAAAGAAATCAAACTGAAGACTAAGTACATTAATATCTTCTAACACTTGTGTTGGCCGTCCCCTGTACATATCAATCCTAAAAAGAATAAGTCCTATCCTTGCAACCTACACGAATAAAATACCCGTGCTAAGCTATAAAGCTTAGTGGGGAACATAAAGCATTATGAACAACCACTCATAATGATTGTTAACAAGCACTTAAGATGCACCACAGTTAATCCATGTGATTCAATATTAGAGATACAATTCAAAGAAATGAAACGAGAATCAACATCTATATCAACATGTGAAAATCATGTGATTTATCGATAAATATTTGACATTGTTACCCTGCACTCATAATGCAAAATCATACAAATGAAAATATCTTAGACTAATAAATTGATCATTTATAATAAAAGAATTACTATCACTCATGTCAAGATATAGAACCGATACTTTAAAATTCTTATTTCCTACTTTTTCACTTTTTAATAGTCAAATTTGTTAACATAAAAGTGATTAGCTATCCGCATCTATTATGAATCTTATATTTCAATCTCCATGGGTATTAAGATACATTTACATCTTTGTTAATTAAAACTTTAATCTATTTGCCAGTTCTATGTTTCTACCTAGCGTATGATTATTTTATTACTTAAGTGTTTACTATCGTACATAAAGTTATTCCTATTTCCAAAAACTAAGTGTATCATAGTAACATTTCTACTATTCAAGCATATCAATTAAGCATCCATTGCTTGGTTAATCTTATATAGAAAAAGTCACTCATGCCACTCATCAATAACAATCAAGCACATATTCATATACATAAAACTTATCATCAAAATATAAGAAACATTATATATCAAATATTAAGTGTAGGATATTAAAGTCTTATGTCTTTATATTACATGCAAGTTCACTTACTATTATATTTCTCTATATACTATACATTGATTCATAATAAGATCATATGCAACTCAAGACAAGAATTGTCATGTTTCCATTTTGTTTAGCTTTGCGTGATGCATATTCTTTACTTTTTATCAAGCCTGCACTATTCTATAGAAGTCGATAGTGGGTTAAAATATAGCACTATTACCCAAAGGTACGAAATAGTTTGATTATAACGGTGGCACCTAAAGGTACGAATAAGATACCCGAAGGTATGAATATGATACCTGAAGGTATTAAATGGTAGTCCCTTATGGTGTTAAAACTGTATGGTAGATCGATCAAGTGGACCTAAATAGGGTTAGATATAACCCACATGAGGTTGTTTATGATCCAAACAGGACCCTATTTGCATAATATAATCCAAACGGGGTCGAGTTGTACTGTATTTAATGATCCAAATGGGTTCAACTTCACTTTAACTTTCAAGCTGATCCAAACAAGGTTAAAACTATACTCAAGTAGTTGTAAGTTACCCTTTTAGGCATGAATATCTATCCACAACCTAGACATAAATGCAAGTAATATAATCTTTTTACTTTATCTTTGCTTTATTCAATCATGCTTTTATATGCACATGTACACTCGTGTAACCTTGAATAATGTAATCGTATAAATGCTCATGTGTAATTTTTTGTAAACATGTGATCATGCGTACTATTGGATATTGCTATTCCATACTTTACTCTTTCCTCATCATATGCATATAGTTGTTCATACATATATATTCATATTTAAAAATGAGCATAATATCATATACATGTACATGTGTAAATTTTCTATAAAATATTATCTTAAGCACAATTAAGTATTACTATTTTGTACTTGTAATACTATTAAATCATGTAACGATTTCACCTATGTTTTTATAACAATGTGTATAAACATGTTTATAACATAATTACCTTTGAAGCATACTTTGTAATCATATATACTTAACTGCATGCTTTTGTGATCATCTATGTACATACATGTTTTACAATCCCTTTTTGTGTGATACTATCATCACACCATAATCTTGTGAAACCTTTACATATGCACATAATTAATTACAATTACACTCAAATAAGTAATCAATGGAAATGTATACAATCATTAGTGTATATACTTGTATATACCATCTCGTAAAAATGCCATCATATACTTTGTCATATGATCTATAATCAAATATACTTCTATGTGTTCATGTACTTTAGCATGCTAACATTTAACATCACATATACATAGCCATACTATTTCAATCAAGTAATATCCTTGTGACTATACACTTGGTATACTAACATATAAACATGTATATAATATCATGTTGTATCAAAAGATACATATACGTGCTTTTACTATACATATATCACAATATCTAGTATGTAAACAAATATATATAGACATGTACATAATCATATAAATGACATACCATCTCTAGTGCATAAGCATGTATGCAAAACTTATAGAATAATTTGATCAATTTGCTCATGTAAGTTATCAATGAAATGTTATACCATCTCTAGTGTATATACTAGTATACACAGTTTCATTTAACAAAGTGATCATGTACTTTACTAGATTATTTATAATTAACATACTTTTATGCAATCATGCTTCATCATATATTCATGTGATGTCAAAAAGACACACTCCCTAATACATAGACATGTATTCTCATCTTCATATAACAATATGATCAACTTGTATATGATGCATTTATATCCCGGTAGTCATACAAATATACATTGACATTTTTTACTTATAAACATGTCATATAACTATAATATATAAGCATGCTTATGTTATGTTAATGAGGTTAATAATAACATACCTTTATCATAATTATGCTTTAATAAGTAGTCATGCTTACATGCGTATAATATGATATTATTTTTTATACTTATGACTTAGCTCTCTCATTGTGTTACTTATCCATTATAGATGTGCTTAAAATACTTAAGATCATTTATGTATATAGTAAAAATAATGTTCTAGTAATGCTTAAATTTATTTAAATGCATATGAATATTACAAAAATGCATACCAAAAATGGTGATAAATTTTTGCAACTGTCCTGCATAGAGAAAGATTTTTTAAGCTTATATTTAAACCTATTTTTGACCTACCAAAGCCATTTATAGCCAAAATAATCTTTCTCAAACATGATCTTATATGTTTCTAGTTTGAAATAAATTAAAAATCATTGCAATATCATTTCTATAACTCAAGATAATTAGAAATTACTGATGACTGTTCATTGTGATAAGTAGCATATGATCCGAATTTCAACCTAAATTTAGATATGTTTAGAGGCATAAATACACTTTCTTTTCTTCATAAAAAATTTATATATAAGAGTCTATTTTATAACCCAACTATAATTACCTAATTATCATTTTTACTTTTCATGATATTACAAAAACATTAAGGACTATTCTTGGAAACCATGCTCCCAATAGTTCCAAATTCAAGTCATTTTTTGACATATTTAGAAATAGAACCAAATCAAGATTTCTTCATATAAATTGTATAAATATAAGTATAGTTTAACAAAAAAAGTTTTGATTCATAGAATTCTACCCTTTATAACAAGAGATATAATCAAATTACTAAAATTAGTTCATGTTCTCTAACATCAGCTCACTGTACCCAATTCGGTTTTTATCATCACTTAGAAAATTCTTAGTATAAAATGGGTATAGAATTTTGACAACATTCCTTCATGAATGATGTGATCATATGAATCTATTTTAACCATTATTTTATGTGAAAGGATTTTGACTTCTCTGCAAAAAGTTATAGTAATAATATAGCAATATCATTATAACAATTGGGTAGTAGCTTAAAACAAATTTCAAGTTAAATTTAGAGACATTTAAAGGTAGAATCAAAGATGGGTTCCTTCAACAAAATTTTAGATCTAAGTCTTAGGAAGAAGTACCAACTAGATTCAAGTCAATTGAAGGTCTATAGCTCGAGATATTCTAAAATTATAAAGGCTAGTTTCCACAATTCTTTACATGCATTGCTTCTTTTTACAAGTCCTATCTTGAACATTTGACTTCATTCTTTTTAGCTTATTAACTCATGCCATAATCCACATCTTTACAGAAATTTCTATCTTGAAATACATTAGAAACAACCACAAGAGAGACATTCCCATACCTTGGCCGAATCACCACCTACCTATAATCTTTAGCTACCTCTTTGACTTTTTTCTTCTTTTTAGCTTCTTCCTCTACAAATCATGTTTGCATACCATCATGTATCAAAATTACAACATTATTTCTCCTTAGAAAAGCCATCAAACAAGATAGAAGGAGAAGAAGAAGAGATAAATTAAAGTCTTGAATCTATACCTTGATGATTCCACTAAAAATTTCTAAATCATCCACATGCAAGAGAGTTTATCTTAAAGAATTAAAAGGAATAAAGATGAAGGACCTTGTAGAGAGAGATGAGAGATGGGAAAAATCTAAATTTGCTTCTTCTCTCTCCAACATGCAAGGTTTCTAGCACTTAAATAAAAGGGCAAAGTACCCTTGCGCTCACCCATCTATTTGCATGTTAGAAATGTGTCCCCATTTGTTTATTTCTTTCAAATTTAACTCCATGCTTAATTTATTTTCTTTAATTTCACCCTATCTTCCTTTATTTTATTTATTTGACATACTAATACTTAATTATATTATAATAGACCACTTAACTAAAATTTCTTTTTCAATTGCACACTTGTATACCAAAATTTTAATTGATTCTCTAACCCTTTGGCACATAAGACCATTAATCAATAAGGTCTTAACTTATAATAATTCCTTTAATTAAGCTTGATTTGAAATTAATAACATGATAATGCCCTTCAATTCTACTAAGGCCTATTTTGGGTCCTTACAATTCTCTCCCCCTTAAAGAATTTCATCCTTGAAATTTATACCTGTAACCTTTACTCATATAAATCACTACTATTTATGTATTTTTGTCTATACTTTTGTATCTATCACAATCAATCTTCATTCAATACTATTTGTACTAACTTCCTTAGATTCTTTCTTTAAGTTGATTCACTTTCATATAACTCCATCTCCAAATAAGGGCAACCCTTATCATACTTGTTATATCATTACTGTGCTCATTGTATATCTTGTCAGTTTCCTTTTTCTGTTGGGGCTTGTACATGTAATATGATGCTATGCTATAAGTGAATGATGCTCTTATGTATGCAAGAGAATGTATATGCATATTCTCATGTAATGAACATGTTTTGCCCATCCCATCTATGAAAATGCTTTGTCAACTGCCTATGCCTATTAATGAATCACTGATAGGTATACAAAGCATTGTAATTCAACCTCAATTTCTCCTCACAACAATGTCACATATGGGAAGTCTTATCCACCATGTATAAACTCTTTCTCATGTACTATATTGAAATAATCTTTATATACCTTATTAAGACATTTGTACTATAGTTCAATTTCTAACCATATATGCATACCGTTCACTATTCCATCTAATATTACGATCCGAATAAATGTACTATCATACATTCAGGTCATCTTAAAAACTTTCATGTTATCTAATATTCCAAAGTGCATATATGCAATTCCATTATCATGATTCTATCTATACATATAGATACTTATCCAAGAGGATAGGGTAAACATTGAAGGCTCCTTTGATGACATATCATATAATTAAAATCGCAATCCTACCAATCTGTATCGATATGATTAATTCTATAAATCTGTCTCTTCTCACTATAATGTACCTCTTCTTTGAAATACTTCTAAGACCTTTAAACTTCTTTTCACTTTATACTAATATGTCACTTTTCCTTTACTTGTTTTCATCTTGCACTCCTATTTCTATTTCCTTTAGTCCCACATTTCCTTTTAATATCTCTAAATATCCTATAGTCAAATAACTATCATAAATTTTGAGTTTTGTTATGGTTCATATCCAAAAAAACTTTCTACTTTTGAAACCATTATCTCATCTCAAAATACAACAATGGCATCGAGGGCATCTGAATTCAAAACCCCAAAAGTTTTAACTTTTCTTATCTCTTTTCTAAATTATAACAAATTATCCCACTATCAGTCTAATCATAGCAAAACAGGGACATTTGCATTGGCCAACACTCTAAAATTTCCTATGATAACAAATTCCTAACTCTTATAGTCCAGAAATGGCTAAACCTATGCTCTAATACCACTAATTGTAGCACCCTTAACCTATTCTAAGCTACAACACTTTAACTTGTACCATTAAACATGCTTTTCCATTTATTAAATCATTAACCATAATATACAGATATCTTATAAGAAAACATAAAACATGGTATTTGAAACTTAACTATTAAAACTTAACTTACAAGAGAGTCTCTTAAAACATTAAAGTATTTACATCTATTAAGCATCTTTACTTTACAAAATTCCAAACACAAATTACAAGCTTTAAAGCATAAAAAAATCAAACTAAAGACTAAGTACATTAATAGCTTCTAGGACTTATGTTGCATGTCCCTTGCAGATACCAATTGTGAGAAGAAGAAGTCCTATCCTTGCAACCTACACGGATAAAACACCCGTGCTAAGCTATAAAGCTTAGTAGGGAACATAAATCATGGTGAACAACCACTCATTATTCAATCTCCATGTGTATTAAGATACAGTTCCATCTTTATTAATTAGAACATTAATCTATTTGCCAGTTCTATGTTTCTACCTAGCGTACGATTATTTTATTACTTAAGTGTTTACTATCATACATAAAGTTATTCCTATTTCCACAAACTAAGTGTATCATAGTAACATGTCTACTATTCAAGCATATCAATTATGCATCCATTATCTGATTAATATTATATAGAAAAAGTCACTCATGTCACTCATCCATAACAATCAAACACATATTCATGTTCATAAAACTTGTCATCAAAATATAAGAAACATTATACATAAAAGATTACATGTAGGATATTAAAGTTTTATGTCCTTATATTACATGCAAGTTCACTTACTATTATATTACTCTATATACTATACATTGATTCATAATAAGATCATATGCAACTCAAGACAAGAATTGTCATATTTCCATTTTCTTTAGCTTTACGTGATGCATATTCTTTACTTTTTATCATACCTGCACTATTCTATAGAAGTGGACAATGGGTTAAAATATAGCTGTGGTACCTGAAGGTATGAAACTATTTGATTATAACGGTGGCACCCAAAGGTATGAATAAGATACCCAAAGGTATTAAACGGTAGTCCTTTATGAGGATGAAACTGTATGGTAGACTAGTCAAGCTGACCCAAATGGGGTCAGCTATAACCCAAATGGGGTTGTTTATGATCCAAATCGGACCATGTCTGTATAATATGACATAAACAAGGTCGAGTTGCACTATACTTTATGACCCAAATGGGTTCAGCTTTACTTTAGCTTTCAAGTAGACCCAAACAGGGTAAAAAATATACACTAATAGCTACAAGTTACCCTTATAGGGATGTCTATCTATCCACAACCTAGACACATATGCAGGTAATATAATCATTTTAGTTTATCTTTACTTTATTCAATCATATTCATATATACACATGTATACTCTTGTGTAACTGTGAACAATGTAATTGTATACATGTTCATGTGGAACTTTATGTAAACATGTGATCATGTGCACTATTGGGTATAACTATTATGTACTTTACTCTTTTCCCATCATATGCATATAGATGTTCATACATATATATTCAAGTTTAACCATAAGTATGATATCATATACATGTATATGTATAAATTTTCTATAAACATATTATCTTGAGCACAATTAAGTATTACTATTTTGTACTTGCAATCCTATTAAATCATGTAACTATTTCACATATGTATTATAATGATACATAACATTATGCTCTATTCAGTTTCTTTAATCAACGATGTGTATAAAAATGTTCAAAACATAATTACCATTGAAGTATATTTTATAATCATATCTGTTCAACTGCATGATTTTGTGATCATATATGTACATATATATTTTACTATCACTTCTTATGTGATATTTTCATCACACTATAATCTTGTGAAAGCTTTACATAAGCACATAAAATATTACAATTACACTCAAGTAAGTAAACAATGGAAATCTATATAATCTTTAGTGTATATGCTTGGATATACCGTCTCGTAAAAATGCCATCATATACTTTGTCATAATATCTATAATCAAATATACTTCCATGTATTCATGTACTTTAGCATGCTAACATTTGGCATTACATATGCATAGCCATACTATTTCAACCAAGTAATATCCTTATGACTATACATTTGGTATACTAACATATAAACATGTATATAATATCATGCAGTGTCAAAAGATACATATACGTACTTTTACTATACATGTATGACAATCCCTCCGCTTATATGGCATGTAGTGTGGAGTAGTTAGATCACGGCAAGTGGTCCCTCCACTTATATAGCATGTAGTGTGAGGTAGTTAGATCACGACAAGTGCTCCTTTAACCTCGATGGGTTAGTTGGATCACATTAAGTTGTGGTCTCTCCACCTATTTGTGATATAGTTGTTGGATCACGAGAAGTGGTCCCTTTATTTACCTATGGAATATGGTGGGTTAGCTGGATCGTATTAAGTTGTGGTCCCTCCACCTATATTGATGCAGCAGAATCATGTCAAAAGTGGTATCCCTTAAGTCCATGGATATCATTGGGATCCCACATGAATATAAAGGAGCAATCACAATCGTATATATGTTGTATAGAATATGCAGTACAAGAATAAAAATACATTCAGAGCTGACTATCTAATCATGTATTTTATTTGGTATTTATCTATTTGCTTATTTATTCATTTATTTATATAGTAATTTATAAATAGTAGATATGGGCATATCTACCGATAGAGCCTAAATGGTTTCTCATTCCGAGAAATTTTTGAGGATGAAATTTTTATTAGGAGGGGAGAAATGTAACACCCTAAAACTTGCATCTAATATGCTTGGCATGTTGTAAACCATAGACAATAATCTTAGGATAATTTTTCAAATAATTGGAGTTGAATAGAACGAAGAAATTTGAAGATGTACAAGGGTTCAACGTGCCCAGAATGGGGAAATCCGAGGATGGGTGACTTGGTGAGCAATTTGAGTTAGTACCAGATTATGAAAATAGGTTTTAAACGGAGTCCGTTGGCATGATTTAGGATGAAATTGAGCTCAAATAAGACTCCAAATCAAGTGGAGAAGAATTTTTTCGATTACTGTAAAATGGTTGACCAAAAATTTAACTAAGCTCAAAAATATTCTACAGAGCTCCAAAATTTTTTCCATTCATATAGACCTATTAGAAATAGCATAAAGAAGCTATTGAAAGCAAAAAATAAATTATCCGTCAGTTTTAGAGTTTCGGGTTTTAGATCAAATGAATATGCCTCTAGAGCCAAAAGAATATCAGAATGATGTCCAAACAACTTGAAATTTTAAACATAAGATTCATCATATGCTAGTGCATGCAGAGCAAATTTTTACACCATTCTGACAAGTAAAACATAGATTTTAGAAAGGGTTTAAATTATAATAAGTAAAAGGCTTGACTAAGAGTTTGACTGGGACGTTAAAAATAGTAAACGACTTAAAAAAATTACCAAAATTTTTAGATCTACTAAAAGTAATACAAATTAGTACCCAGATGTGAAAAAATAATTTTTCTGAATAGTTTGAATTTTTGGGTTCTTATTCGGCTTAATTTTCCTCCAAAGTTAGAATTATACTGAAACAAGCTTAAAATGACATAAAGATTTAACCACACTTTCATGACTATGGTAGAAAATTCAAGGTAAAATTTTGGATTATTTTGATAAGTGTAACATTAGTTTTCAAAAAATGGTGACAAACCGATTTTAATTTAATTAACCAAGTTAAAAGGTATTTTTCATTGGTTCAAAGGTATAATTATCATAATAAATTGGGTTAGAGTGGATAGGAAATGGAAATTGAACTAAGGATTTAATAAAAGTATTAATTAGGCCAAAAATATGTTATTTAGGTAATTGGACCCATTGGGTTGAACCAAAGTGGATGGACCATGTTTGGCCAAATTAGAGTGACTATAAAAGCAGATAAAAATCAAAAAAATCCAGAGATCTCTCCCATTTCTCTTCTTTTCCAGCCGTTCTATGCATCTCCATCCTTCTCAAAATTTCTTCATTCTTTACACATAAAAATCCTATAAAATCTTCTATCCTAGATGATTCAAAAATTATAATTCCATCTAATACCATCTCTAGACCTCATGTGGGGTGGATTAAGTAAAATAAATCATGGAAAGCAAGAATAAAATTTTGGAGAAACTATATAGGAGGATTTCAACTAAGTTAATTGTAAGGGAAAAACCAAGTGGACCAAGGTGAAACATAGACAAATTGAGTGATATTGGACTATATTTGAGGTAAGTAGATGTCAATTTATAATTTATGTAATTAGAATTCTTTAAATTTTATATGAGTTTATGGTATGTAACCATAGTAATTGTAGTAGAAATGAGAAATAAATTTATACATGTTAGTAAATTAGTGTAGCAACATATGATAACCTAGAATTAATAGAGAAAACTAATTAAAAGAAGGAAGTTTACAAGGTAACCGAATGGTGACATAAGATGTGCTATGTGGAAGTTGATGATTATTTGCATATAAAGCATAAATTGGATAATATAGTTAGTAATGAACCTAATATAGTTACTTAAAATTTTTAACTATTATATGAATATAGTGGAGTAATAATGTATGCAGTGATGTGCATTTAAAGGATTAAGTATTGTGAACATAATTGAACGTATGTGGTTAAAGCAAGATTTAGAAAAATTTTAGAGAGTGTAAAAGATCTAATAATAGGTGGAAACTCATGGCCTAGGCATGAGAACTTAGTGTGGCCAAAATGAAGCTTAAGGCCCATTAGGTAGCAATTTGATAATCAGTGGAATATATTGTGTGAAATAATGACTACAATAAAGAATGAACATGGTGTGAGCAATTAGAACCCTTAGCAAGGTGAAGGCATAATGTTAGACATATAAATGTAATGATGAATTATTATGTAACTAAATGAATTTAAAGAGTAATAGGAAATAAATTTAGATAACTTAGTAAAATAATGAATTAGCATAAAATCAGCATGGAAATAGAGAAAAAAATTGAAAATTTGATAAGAAAACTAATTTTGGCCGAGTGATGCACTTATAGATATCAAGGAAATATTGAGGTAAAATAAGTATAAGTTAGTATAAAGATGCATAATTTAATGTTAATAATATATTTGTATTATTTTATGCTAATTGAATAGTTTGATTAATTTATATTTTACTCTTAATTAATTAATATGATAAGCTTGATGCTACATTAAGGCCAAATAGTAAATGGCACGACAATTGTATGTTTTCATTTATCTTACATGTTGTTGTATGTACATGAGATGAACATGCAATTATTAAGCAGGTCTAGACATTATGATAGCATGCTTAGACATTATGAATGCATGTTAATGAATTTTGCTATATGATATTGTATATATGTATGAATGTATGGTTAATGTATCCTTTTTAGATATAGACACAGTCGATTTAAGTATGTAGCATGTTTGATGTAATTTAATTAGTAAGAAGGTAATGTGAAATGTGGGACTAAAATTTTAAGAAGGGAAGAATTGTAATTATATAGAGAGACAGGGACTAAATGGGAAAATTATACATAAAAGATGTCATATGCATAAGTAAATAGTAAATAATATGACATATGAGAATAATGGATTCAAAATAAAGTAAAAATAGTATTAATGCAAAATTAAGGATTAAATAGTAAAATTGATAGGTTATTATACTGCCGAAATCCATGCCAAGGAAATAATAACCTAATTGAATGAATAATGAAGTTACGACACAAACAAAATTGAACAATGATGGATGATTGCAAATGGTATCAATAACCGGCAATTGGAATTTGAATTTAAGAATTAATTATTAATAAATTAGTCATTAATCAGTGAATCAAAGAATCAAAGAATAGTTAATTAGAGTAAATGCAAAATACCATTTCAGAAGCCTATAACATACGAAGTAATGAATAAACGTAGGATTTTACATGTTTGTTCCTTTCCTTGAAAAATTCATTCTCCATCTCTTAAGAACCAAGAAAATATTTTCTCTCTCCAACATGTAAGGTTTCTAATACTTAAATAGAAGGGCAAAATAGACTTATGCTCCCCCATATATTTGCATGTTAGAAATGTGTCCCCATTTGTTTATTTATTTCAAATTTGACCCCATTCTTAATTTATTTTCTTTAATTACCCCCCATCTTCCTTTATTTTATTTATTTGACTCATTAATACTTAATTATATTACAATAGAGCACTTAACTAAAATTTCTTTTTCAATTGCACACTTGTATGCAAAAAATTTAATTAACTCTATAACCCTTTTCCACATAAGACCATTAATCCATAAGGTCTTAACTTATAATAATTCCTTTAATTAAGCTTGATTTGATATTTATAACGTGATAATGCCATTGAATTCTACTAGGGTTTATTTTGGGTCATTACACCTCTACTTAGGTATCTCCTCTCTTCATCTACACAGAATTTCATCCTATGTCCTTGGCACTTGTTCATCCTAAGGAAGAATTTCACCAATAAGAGGATCCGGATTTATGTTGTTTTCTTTATTAGCTCTCCTTCTTTGATGTAAAGTCTTATTGATTTTAGGATCGTAAGGTACTAGTTGCTCCTATCTTAGTCTACGCATACCCTACAAATCACCCTAAAAGAATTAAAAGAGAAAAATAAGAAAAAGAAAACACATACAAATAACAATCAAAACTCACAAACATGCCAATTCCCGGCAACGGTGCAAAAAACTTTATGCGACCTCAGCAAATGTACTAAATCGGCAAGTAGTATAAGGTGCTTAATTTAAGACCCATGAATATCGTACCCAAAGGATTGTAGATGCAAGCAAATGAAAATTAATTGTATGCTAAAGAATTTCCAGATTTTGTTGTGTGATTAGGCTATAAAATGATAAAAATTAAAGTAAATTAACAAATAAAAATAAAACTAGCAGCAATTAGTATAACTGAAGTAATTAAAAATATAGCTACATGAAAATTCAATAATCTAAAAGTATTGCTCAAGTTCACCCATCCTTGCCATATCTAAATGTGAATTTAATTAATCTTAATTTATATAGATGAATCGAGATAACCCTTTATACTAAAGCCTCCCATTTTGGAGTAAGCTATTTTAACCATAAAATGTCCCATTCTGGAGCAAGTTCTAAGATTAGCCTATATGCGAGTCTAACATCATAGGTTTGATTTTCTTTCCCATTCTGATGTCAAACAACCCACAAACCCATTCATTTTACTCAAAACTCTAGTTCTAAAACCACAACAATTGCAACTTATCAAGTTCCATTTTGGAGCATTCTCAACATTACAACAACATGATAAAAAGAACAAAGGTAGAGACAGTCATAGCATTGAACATCCAACTAGCATACCTAATCCAGACAACATAAATAAAATTATCCATTCAAATAAGATAAATTAATCATAACATCAAAACCCATGAAATAACAATGAAAAACTAGTAAAATGAACTATTCATCCATATATAAAATCAAATAAGTTCAAATTCACATTAGGTATTAGGGATTCAAAGATCCCCCCAAACACTGGCTAACTACTCATTACCCATTACAAAAGAAGAAGACAAAAGGAAAGAATAAACTCAGATTTTAATGTTGAGGATAGACACCCAGCTGAACCTAAGCTTCTTCAACCTTTTTTCTCTAAATATCTAAATGAACTCCAAATGAAAAAAAACTAAGAATCTAATCATTATTTTTGTATAAATCTATGATATTTGCAAGTATAAATCTATAAACTAAGTATTAAAATTAAAGAATGAAAGAACATATGAAAAGAAAAAAACCAAATTTGAAAATGTTTAAGATATCTACCAAACAAAACATCTTTCTTATATAGCCTCGATAGGTCACAATCAGTACTAAAAATCTTACTAACCATGACATGGTAAAAATCTACTTTTTGACTAGATAGGTCATGGTCAGTAATAAAAACATGCTGATCGTGACATGGTATTTCTTTGCATTCTGGACTAGAGGTTGCATACCTTAGGATCAGTACTAAATTCTTGCTAACCGTGATGTCTTCTCTTCTCAATTTTGGACTAAAGAAAGACTATGTCACGGTGGTTACAAAAATACTTACTAACTATGACATGATTAAATTGTGCATTTTGACAAAAAGTTACTAGGTTACGATTAGTACTAAAAACCTATTGACCATGAGGTGCTTGCAAAAACTAAGATTAAGCACATAAACCCATTAAAATTCCTTCAAATTATATAAAAGATTTTGATAAAATTTATTAAAATTAAACAAAATAAGCCAAAAGGCACTGAAAAGAAGACTACAAAAGACTAAAAACTAGACACTGAATTGGAGTTATCAACATTTTGTAGTATTTCTTGCATATCATGAGATTTAGAAGTTTAAATGATATGATTTTTAATGTTTTATAAGCTATAAATTTAGAGTAATACCTTTATAAAAGAGCACTTTACCTAAAAATGTCATTGAATCGATCTAAAATAACATATATTTTGGACCTGGAAATCTTTCTTTAGGACTTTAGGGACCAAATAGTACCTCACGATCACAACAAATTATTTGCCTTTGTAAGCCCTTCTAGAATCGAATTTGTACCTATGCCACGATCACAAAAAATTCATTGCCACTTAATCCCCCATATTTCCTATTATACTTAATTTGAAGCCCCGAATCATCTCCGAAACTTACTTGAACTTCCCCAAACACTTTTAAAGAATTTTAATCATTAAAATAGGGGTAAATCATGTCATAAAAAGCAAGTAAAGCATAACACATTATGTTTAAGAATCACATGTAAATATGATGGCACCTTCATGTATCAACATGATTAATATGTTATAATGTGATAATGTTTATATGCCTAAATGATTATTCACTTAAGAATATACATGATTGGTTTTGATTTCATAAATTTACTAATATACTATAGTATGAAATGTCAATCTTACATGTACAAAAGATGTAATGTGATTACTAAGGTTCTTGAGTATGTATAAACATAAATATACACACACACATATGTACATGATTGGAAAGATAAAAGTAAGAAAAGTTCAAGTAAAAAGGTTAATATTGCCTGCGTCTATGTCTAGGTTTTGGATAGATAGGCATGGCTATAAGGGTAATTTATAACTTCCAGAGTTTGATCCTTTTTGGGTTTAGAGCATAGTATTGACCCTATTTGGGTCTAGAGTATAGTTTCGACCCCATTTTGTTCCATTGTACAGTTTTGGCCCTGTTTGTTGTCTAAAGTTTAATACCTTTGGGTATCCTATTTTGCACCTTTTTGTACTATAGTTTAGCCTGTTATCCATTTATTTAGAAAAGTGCAGGCTTAACACAAAATATAGAAAATTATCATGTAAATCTAAAATATAAAGATATATGATAATTCTTCACTTGGTCTCCATAGTATCTTTATATGAAATCATATATTACATATGGAAAACATTGTATAAAAGGAGGTTACATTTTAAATTTGCATATATAGCATTTGTATCACATACATAAACTAAAATTATAAGTTATATGCATAATGAACATGCATATAACTGATGTCTTGTCTATAATCATATTGTTGAATATGTGTTCCCTATAGTCAATATAAAGTATATAAAAAAATTAATGTGAAGTAAAATAGTATTTTAATATTGCATGTATATAATCATTGTTTTAATTTCAAGGTATTTCCTATATGTAGGATATACTAGTTACATGTATATGAATTGGTGCATTGTGATGCCTGCAGTTGTCATAGTGACTATTATGCATTCTTTATAGTTATTTGTTTATTATTTGCTATTGACATATGACATGTATGACTCCTACATGTATACACGGATTGATTATGAACTCACAATTTATGTACATAATTTGATTTGATACATAAGACAGAAATAAACTATTATTAAATTACTATAAGAAGTTGTAGTGTGTTGACCTAATATAGATATCCCTATTTTGCTTTGTTATAGATTGAAAGATGGGTGAGTTAAGAGAAACTAGAAAAGAGATCAGTAAAGTCAGCAACTTTAGGGCTTTGAACTTTTCTATCCCTAGTTCTACATTCGTGAGTCGCGATGAGATACTGACTTTTTTAATAGAAGAATTATAGGAAATAAACTACAATTTGACTCAGATTTTACTAGAGTTAATTGAGCATAGGCTGCCAAGAGTTATTGAAAGGAAATGTGAGGCTAAAGGATATAAATATGAGAGTACTGAAAATGTCAAATCAAATAAAAGAAAAAAAAGTATCAGAAAAAGGTTTTTCTAGTAACACCCCTGGAAAGAGAATTTTTATGTCGCTGCAAACAACAATCTCTTACACATTAGAACCTATGCTAGGTTTAGCAAGACAAGGTAAAGGAGCACAAGCTTTTAAGTGCTTGTATTGCTCTAAAAACAATCGGATTGTGTGTAGAGTTGCAAAAAGGGCTTGTTTCAATTATGGGCATACAAATCATTTCACTATAAATTGCCCAAAACTATAATAAAAAAGTAGCAGACTAGCACATGTTATAGGGCTGATATAAATATCAATAGGGATTGATAAAATGATTTAAAGAAGTTTAAATCATGTGAGTTTTGAATAGAATACACAATTACATATTATACTGCCAATATAGATAGGAATCCAATAAGTCACACATATATAGAGAAAAGGATAAAATGGTAAAATAAAAAGGATAATAATTTTTGATATAATTATGGGAAATTAAAAGTGAATAAGAGAATAATTAATTAAAGAGTTAAATTAATTATGATCAAGTAAAATTTTTCATATAACTTTTTAGAAATGATCTATAAAATGGACCTAATTGAAATAGTATGCCCATAATAAGTGAAAAGAAGTTTAAGGTTTCTGATGTACCTCAGGAAGAAGAGGTAGTCCATAGTGAAAGGGAAAGGGCTATGGACTTAACCATATCAGTACGAACCGACAAGACTGAAATTCTAATGAAAAGAGATGTTGTCGAAGGAGCTTTTGGTAATTATCTTCTCCTCTTTTGATATTTATTTATATGTATTGATAGATTTTGATAATGGAATGTATATATGTACATTTGGAATATTAGATAAGAAGGAAGTTTTAAAAATGGACTAAATGTATGATAGTATACTTACTATGACCTTAACTTTGGATTGAACAGTAAATGATATGCATATATATGGCTAGTATTGTAATTGTTGTATAAGTGTGTTAATAGAGTATATAAATATATTATTTCTATATGGTACATGACAAAGAGTTAATGTATATTTGATAAGGTTTTCAACATTTAAAGTTATTGTGATGATAAGTTAAGGTTGATTATGATGCTTTGTATACTATTAGTGATCCCTTAACAAGTGTAGGTAGTTGATTAAGCATCGCATGGTATGGGATAGGGCAAAACATATGCATTACATGTGAATATGCATTTTCATTCTATTGCATACATGAAATCATCATTCTCTTATAACATAGCATCAAACATCATATGAGAAGATGCGAATAACATCATATTGCATGTATAGGCTCCAACTAAAATTGAAATGGATAGGATGTACGTTCAGCATAATAATGATATAATAGCACGAGAAGGTTGCAATTATAAGGAGATAAATAAGAATTTAAGTGAGATTAAAAAAATAACAACAGAAGCTAAGAGAGATAGTATAGAACAAAGGTTGTTTTGTGATGAATACAAAGTTAGAAAAGTACTAGTGATGATTATGAGTAAAACATATAGGTGTGAATTTTGAGGATGAATTTTTTTAAGGGGGACGAAATTGTCAGGACCCAACATAGGCCCTGGGAGAATCCATGGGAATTATTATAGTACTAATGTCTAATTAAGCATAATTAGATGATGAATTTCAAGTTAAAACTTGAGAATTAATTATTTTATGTGGAAAAAGGGTAAAATAGTTATTTTATTTGGTATAATAAGAACAAAAGTAAGATTTATGGGTCAATTACAATAAAAGAAAGATAGTTGGGGTGAATTTATGAATTAAAAAAAGGAAGGGATTTAAGTGAAAATTATTATGGGCCATTGATGATGTCATCTTCCATTTAACCTCATTGAAATCTGGTATATAAGGGAGAATAGGGCTTCAGGTCAGCATATCTAAGAAGAAAAAGAAAAGAAAGCTTCTCTCTCTTAAAAAATCTTGAATTTCATCTTTCTCTCTTCTGTCTCTAAGAAAACTAGAAACTAGAAACATAGAAATGATGTGATTTTTAATATTTCAAAAACTAGAAACATAGAATAACAACTTTGTAGCAGAGCACTTTGGCTAAAAATGTCATTCAATAGGTCTAAGATAGCATACAAATTGAACTTTAAAATCTGCCTTTAGGGTTTTCAGGGTTGAATGGTACCTCATGGTCACACAAAAATTATTTGCCATAGTGAGCCCTTCCAAAATTGAATCTGCACCTATGTCATAGTCACAACAAATTTGTTGCCACTGTTAGCCTCCCTTATTTTCTTTTATACTTGATTTTAGCCCCCAAATCCTTTTCAAAACTTACTTGAACGTCCCTAAATACTTTTAAAGCATTTTAATCATTAAAATAAGGGTAATACATGTCATCAAAAAAATGTAAAGGATAATGCATTATGTTTAAGAATCATATATAAATATGATGGTACCTAAAACTTATATACCTATTTAAATGACTTATCCATGGATGGGTGCGAATATAGATGTTTAATTGGAATAGTAAAATATGCATAAATGCCAATACCTTCATGTATTAACATGATTAAGATGTTATAATGGGAAAGTATTTATATGCCTAAATGATCATACACTTTAGAATATACATGATTGGTATTGATTTCATGAATTTACTAATATACTATAGTATGAAATGTCAATCTTATATGTACAAAAGATGTAATGAGATTACTAGGGTACATATGTATGTATAAACATAAATATAGTATGATCATGCATGAATGGGTATTAACTTTGAAATATGAGTGGCATGTATAGGTGATAAACTATACTTGGGTATATTATTTTGGTTGAATGTGCTTGTCATGCTAACAAATTAGATATAAAGTAATATGCTTAAGTGTAATGATACAAAGGATATGGTTATAGTGAATTTAATAGATATGCATTTATATAATGATGATATATATATATATGTGTGTGTGTGTATGTGTGTGTGTGTGTGTGCGCATGCCTGCGTCTCCGTGTGTGTGTATTTATCTCCATATAATTATAGTCCCTATGAATATGTCATATAAGCATGATAGTAAGATGTACAAGCATGAAATATAAGGATAGTTAATATGTGGTTCTAAATCATAGTGTATAATCTTGAAGAAAAGTGAGATGTGGTATGTATATACATATCCTTTGAGTAAAAAAACCTCAAGACAACATGATGATAAGGATCATTATCTTGTACATGTAAATAAGTTATATGCTTTTAAATTGATTACAAGTACATAATGTTTATACTCGAACATGTATATGATATCATGCTCATAGAGGGATATTTCAAGGACTTGAATATTTGGTGTATTTGTTGTAATTAAATTTTGAATTTTTGAGTTTTTTATTATTTACAAAAAAAAGAATGTTACCTGATTGCCCCCAATAAAGTGTGTATAGACTATCTCAATCTTTAAGGCATCCCCTTCCATGAATTGGCATAATTTATCTTATTGGGTCATCATTTTGATTTTATTGTCCAATGTTGATGAAAGCAAGATGTTTAAGGTGAAGTTTCCCTTTCACCAATCATCACACGTGGAGTCTATTTGGACTTTTCTTACAAGGTTATGTGCACAAAAATATATAAAAAAGATTATGTGTAGGAGGAATTATGTGCATGTGAAAAGTATGCAAAAAATTATGTATATGAAACACATGTAAAGGATTATGTGTGTGAATTATGTGTAGTTGCATGGAATAGAATTTTATATGCAAAGATTTGTATGTGCAGAAGACATGCAAGGAATTATGTACATGAGGTTTCACAAAATTATGTATGTCGAATATGTACGGAGAACTACGTGCATGACTTGTATGTAAAAAGCTATGCACATGGAACGTGTCTTCTATATACATGGTATGTATGCAAAGAACTATGTACATGGAATTTATTCAAAGAATCATTTATGTGAAATGTGTGCTCTATGTACATGGCACTTTTGCAACAATTATATGTGTAAAAATATTTGCAAAATTATATGTATCAAAATATTTGCGAAAGATTACATGTCAAAATGCATGCAAAAATGAGTATAGCATGTCCTAGTTGGTTATGGAGTCTAGTTATAAGTACGATTTGGACATTGTTCTCTCAATACTCTTTAGATCTCCATTTTGAAGTGGGCACAATCAAGCTCTCTTTGTAAGGACTCAACATTGGCCCTAAGAGGATTCATAAGAATTATTATGGAATTAAGGTCAAATTAAGTTTAATTAAATGAAATATTATAAGTTATAACATTGATAATTATTGTCTTAAGTGAAAAAGGGTAAAATAATTATTTTACCATGTGTATAGTTAGAACAAAAATATAGTTATGTGGTAAGAAACAAAGGGTGATATATTTTTGACATGCAAGAAAGTAAGGGAGCAAAAAGGAAAATTTCCTTCTCCATTTAAGTTTCTAAGGCTACATGAAGAAGAGAGAAACTTATGTGTTGGTTCTTAGAGGAGAGGGGGATGGTAAAGGAAAAGGGAAAAAAATCATTTCTCACTCAAATATCTTCAATTAATCACTTCTCTCTCTTGAAAATCTATCAATTATCTCTTCTCATCTCTTTAAGAATCGGCCTCCTTACTCTTTGATTCACTTTCGAGCTACTGTAAGTTTAAATGAGAGGATTTTTTATGAGTAATCATTAAGAAATTCCATAGTAAGGAAAGAGGAAGATAAAAGAAGTCTTGATTGAAGGTTTGGTGTTGCATGAAATGTAAGGGATTTCTACTCATCTTGCATGTGAATTTAATATGTGTAAATGTGAATAATATGTGTAATGGATGTATTTTGAGTTGATAATATAGTTTTAAGGTTGATATCTAAAGAACTAAACCTTCTATCTGTTTATTTGTTAAAGATTAAAGAAGTAGAAATTTGTGTTTGCTCACTAGGAACTAGTTTCTATTTTTAGAGCTTATTTTAAGTTATTAAACTCTTATTTAAGTGTTTCAAATTGGTTAAACCTAAAATATGGACCTAAAATTTTGTCGAAGAAACTTGAGTTTGATTATGCCCTTAAGTATGCTTAATTTAAAGTTAAAGTTAGAAGTGAGCTGTTGTTGAGTTATAGTGAGTAGATGGCAGTATTTCAGACATAATTATTGGTAAAGAGGTCCAAATGCTAGGAAACAAAAATTCTAGAAAAATTAAACATAAAAAATCAATATTCTTATAAAAGAATGTTAGTCTAATTTGGCGTTTATTTTTATTCTACAAATTTTCAATATGGCATAAAAATTTGTCTTTAAGTTAGTTTGACCTAATAGGGGTGTTTTGTTTATAATTTGAGTTGTAAGATAGTAAATTTTTTAATTATAGCTGGGTTAGAAACTAGACTCCCATATCTAAATTTCATATGAAGAAATTGAATACAAAATCTTTCTCTATGTTAGTTTTATATTGACTTGAAATCGGATATACCTACTGCCTTGTTAGTGGGAGCAACTTGTAGTGTTTCTTCTTGATTATCTAGCAATTTAGAAGTGATAATGAGTTGATTTTTAATGTTCCAAAAATTGGAAAAATGTTGGAATAAGTTTTTAGAGATCACTTTACCTAAAACTATTGTTTAATATGTCTAAATTAGTGTGCAATTTAGTCATTGGAATCTGTCGATGGAATTTCATAAGCAGAATGCAATTAAATGATTTTAGAGTGATTTAATGAGATTACTAGGGTATATAGCATGAATAAACATAAATATAGTATGATCATGCATGAATAGGGATTAACTATTTTTGAGACATGCAACCATAGAGGGGTGTGTGTCTGTGTGTGTATATAATGAGTTAAAATATGTAATAAGGTAAATATAGGTGATGTAAATAACATGCTCTCTGTTTGAATTAAATGCAGTAAACTTGACTTCATGAGAATGATATATGATATATAGTCTGAGTGGTAAGTTAATGCAATAAGGTTTGACCAATGATGTTTAAATGGAGATAGCATGAAGCTAGTTATTAAAAGGTGTTATAAGCTACATGAGATAATACATATATCTAATTATATGTTTAGATAAGCATATATTGAAATGAATATAGTATGAGAATTGAATGCGTTTAAAGCTTTCAAAAGGGAGTATCATGTACATTGGGCAACTCTATTGATTATGCTATTTTGAAAATACATGCCTAATATACAAATTTAGTTTGGACATATAATGATATGTCTTAAATATAAAGTCACATATGATTTGTACACTGTGTGTTATGTAGATGTATGTGGTTATGGAATAATAGTCATAAGATTAGTTTCATATAATTAAAGTTCTCATGATTATATCATACTAACATAATAGTGAATTATACAAGCATAAAATTATCTGTATAATTAATCTGGATATCTAAATTATAGTATATGCTTAATAGAAGAGTAAGATACAAACATGTATATTCATATTATGTAAACAAAGATAATGCACTAATAAGAGTTACATTGATATATGTAAGATGAGTTATACGTCTTTATTTACTTGTTTAAAAATTAGGTACTCTAGCATGCTTATGATACTATGTTATCATGGTCATAGAAAGTTCTTACAAAAACAAGTATTACATGATACTATGCTGCTAAATATACATTTGTATATATGTATGATTGGAAAGAGTACAATACATAAAGATAATGAAAGAGGTTATTTTGCCTACGTTTATGTCTAGCTTGTGGATAGATAGGCATGCCTATAAGGTACCTTGCCGCTGCGATAGTATAGTTTTTACCCTGTTTAGGCCAAAAGTATAGAGATTATCTCATTTTGATCATAAACAACTCTGTTTGAGTTTTTAGCCGACCCCCTTTAAGTTTACTCGACCAGTCAATAGTACAGTTCGACCCCATTTAGGTCTAAAGTTTAATACCTTCAAGTATCCAATTCATACCTTTGGGTGCTAGAGTTTAACACATTATCAATTTCACTAGAAAAATGTTGGCTTAATATAGAGTAATGAAGTATTATCTAACACTAAAAGATAAAGAAGCATGACAATACTTAATATGATCTTCATAATATCTTTAAATGACATCTCTATATTTTATATGGAAAACATGATACTAAAGGATATTACATTTTATATATGTATATTTACAGCATATAGTATTGCATATACATATTGGAATTATAAGCTATACACATATTGAACTTATACATCATTAATGTCTTGTCAATAATTCTATTGGTAAATGTATGTTCCCTATAGTTACATGTTATTTACCTAGTGTTGATAAGTGATTTATGAGACTTCTTTTATGTTAAACTTATGAATCCTTAAGATAATTTTCAAGTGTTTCCTATACTTAGGAACACAAGTTACATGTATTTATATTTGTGAAGTGTGATGTCTTTCAACAATTATATTTACTAAGATGTATTCCTTATAGCTTCATGTTACTTGCTTAACATTGAATAATGAGGTGTATGACTCCTTATATGTAAACACGAATGGATTATGAACTTGCAGTATATGTATACAATTTTAAGCTTGATATAGAAGCAAATAAATATATCTATGCATTATGGAAATTACAAATATATACAAGGAGACATGGAAAATTGCATAACAAGAATAACAACTAAGTTATGAATTTATAACTAGTTCACATGATAGATTTAGTATATGGGATAGAAATGATCTAGTGTTTATCTAAATATAATAGTGATCTCCAACTACACTTAAGGGATGAAAGGGATGGCATAATTATTATATTAACATTAAGTCTATGAATGGATGTGGTGGATACTTAGAGTAGTGATGTATACATATAACTATATGTGTAGAACTTGATACATAAGAATATGTCCATATGTATGTGAATCTAGTTAATTAAATTAGAATATTATGATTATTTGTATGAATCTATTATGAGTATAATTTGACTAAAACATTTGCCTTTCACTTGGTAGACTACCAAAGATGAGTCTTTAAACACTTTTGTGGACTTTGCCCCTGCGACTAATAAGGCTTTTAACCAAAAGATGCAAGCTTCATATTTGCCTTCATTATTCATGGCATTGTGTCTCAGTTTCTTATCTAATGGCATTTTCTCTCCTTCTGAGGTGACTAAGATCACTCCTACTCCCATTCCTTTATTTTTTATAGCCCCATCGAAGTACAACTACCAACCCTAGACTTTTATGGCTATAATGTTGCTGTCGGGGAATTCATAAGTCATATCTTCACCTTATAGCAGTTTATCAACCATGAACTCTACTACTGCTCTCCCTTTTATGGTCTTTCTAGCAATGTACTTTATATCGAACTCTTGAAAGAGAATTAACCACCTTTCCATCTTTCCTAAGAGTGAGGGAACTTCTTCTAAATACCTAAGAGGATTCTATTTAGCCATAGCTTGTATCCTATAAAAATGAAAGTAGTGTATCCGTTTCTTTAATGCCTATATAACTATTAGACAAATATTTTCAACTTTTAGGCATCTCCTTAATGGCTTTCACTTTATCATGATCTAACTCTATACCCTTTTGGCTCACCATATGCCCTAAAAGCTTACCTTAGGTGATCCCAAAGATCCACTTAATAGGATTTAGGCAATGATTATACCTATTGATCCTCTAGAAAAACTTTTCTAATGCCTCAAAGTGACCTTATTGAGCAACTAATTTGATCATCATTTCATACATGTATACCTCCACTTCCTTGTGAATCAAGTAATCTAATATCCTAGTTGGCATCCTTTGATACGTAGCACCTACATTTTTAAGTAAAAAAGGTATGACCAAGTAGGCATATGTGCCCCATTTGGTTATGAAGGCTATTTTAATTCGGTCTACTATCTTATTCAAAATCTAGTTATACTTGACGCATCCATCCATAAAATTGTACATGACATAAGTGGTTGCACTATTTACCAAAACATCTTTATGTGGTAAAGGGAAATCATGTTTTAAGACAAGCCTTGTTTATGTCCCTATAGTCCCCATTGTTGTGGTTAAATCTGCAAGTGCACAATTTTTTTATAATACTTAAGATATCATTCCTACGAGGAATGATTATTTATTACTGGCTATGTCTTGATCCCTATTTTGTTTACAAATCTTCACTATTTTTGTTGAAAATCTAAACTACTAATGTTATACTATAACTAAAATATTAATTAATCCTACTTTAATTATGATCAAAAAAGGAGAATACAATTAATGATTTGTATTAAAAAATGAAACTTGATAATTATTCTTTAAGTCTAAATTTAATCTTTACAATATAAGTCACGTTGTAATAAATTTCTAAATCACCCTCTCAACATGAAGTAGAATACCTAAAATATGCAAATATTACTTTAAACCCTTGACTCTCATTATAGAATTAGATTATCATAATCACATATTTTAAGAATAAAAATAAACTTATAACAATTATCCTAACATCTTGGTCTCCTTAGTAATATTTTGATAATGAATTCCTAATAGATTTAAATAAGAATATATCTCTCAAACTATACTCTTATTTATGATGAACATTCAAATAATTAAATGCAAATAATACTATTATAAAATTCTGTAGCTAAAAATTACTTAAATTAATTAGAATAAATAATAATTTACACAATCATTCAAGTTTCTTAAAGACATCATTCAAATATTACAAAGAAGAAAAGATAATTGAAAGATAAATAAAAGATGATCTCTCAATCCTTTACTCATAATGTGTTTCTTCTTCTTCTTTTCTCTTTGTCTTATCTTCAAAAGTTAGATTTCTTCTCTATCCTTCCCTCACAAAAAAAAACTATCTATCTATATCTTTTTTTCTTATCTTCATTGCCTTTTTATAAACTCGTTACAAAATAGTACATCTCTTCAAGCACACCTTTAAAAGTACACAACTCTTATTGTAGAGATATGTTCCTTTAAAGCATCTTTTGAAATTCAACTGCCCAAAATAGCTTCTGTCGTGCTTGTGACATAACATGCCTACCTTATCCTCCACTTCTTTCTTTTTCTTTTTCCTTCTCATTTGCCTGCCTTTATATGTTGCGTTCATGATGCCTGTCATGCTTGCGATAGAACTTTGCAATCTTACTCATTTTCCTCCTTTTCCTTATTCAATCTCCCATTACTTCTCAAATAACAACACAACAAAACGAAACATAAAAGATACCAATATCTAAACAAAGTAGCTAACATTAAATATCTACATCACAATTTTAAACACAAAATACTCACAAAACATGAATTATTCAAACTCATATCAATTTGCTCTCACTTAAACCTTTGCTTCTACTTAAGTGAAATAACAAATGCAAGGAAATAAAACTAAAAAAAACACTAAAATCATTAAAACAACATCATAGAGCCTTTATACTTTATAAAATACTTGGTAAATAAATGAAAGAACTTCCATTCAATAATACATCAATCTATATTAACACATTCTCAAGTAATATCATGGATTATCAAACATTAACACCTATGTACACCAAATTAAAGAATCAAGAGAAGGCAAAACGCAAAAATATAGGTACATTAAAAATTGAATTTCTTACAGTATGTATTAATCATTATGAATTTCACATTGCCTAAAATAACTTTCTCTTAAGGTAAATACTTTACTCACACCACTCAAGTATTTGATAGCTCAGTATTTCACTCAATCCCTTAATATATCAATACATGCCATAAGCTTGTAAATGAGTAAAAATCTTCACAACTAGGAGAAGTTAATGCCTAAAATCAAAGGGTTTTAATATAGATTGTAACTTGGCTTAAGTTAAGGTAAGGATAAATTTGGATAAGTAGCTAAGATTGTGGAAAATAAATGAAGCTATCATAATATATGAGACTTATAAATTATAAAAGCAAAGCATTACTCATTTGAATTCAAAGACTTATATCTTACTATAGTTCCCTTTGTTCATGTACATAATTTTTCTCTCTTTTGTTATTTTCATTTTCTTTCTTCTTTCTTTTCTTTTTTTTCTATATTTTACTATTTTTTTATTTTCCTCTTATTTTTGAGGATATATAAATATTAAAGCAACATAAATACAATGTAGTATTATGCAAATATACAATTCAAGTTGTCTTAGATGACATAATAATCACCAATCCTCCCACAATTGGTTGCCAAAAGAAAAGGTTAAGTATTCAAAAATTCACTTAAATTGTAATGTGCTTATTTAAACAAGAAAATGGCTAATGGCTCAATCTTGGCTTCCTAAAGTTAAAAGGGTGGCTTTTTAAACAAGTTAAAAATAGGTATATCTAATGCCCTTATAACTTTTAATGCACAACTTATACTAAATGTAGTATTGGAAATTACTAAAAAAAAGTTCTAGAATATATAGATATAAAAAGGCTCTCTTCAAGAAAAATATGCTCACTAGGCTTAAAAGCTCACAATTTAAGGGTTAAAGTTGCTCTAAGCAATGCTTCATTCAAAACAATAAAAAATACATGCATAAAGAAAAACAACTTAAAAATAACATACATTAAAGTTCTTCGTATATTCATGACCCTTTATAAGAGCACATAAAATCCTAAAGCTTAATATCCTTTAACATTACTCAAATATTTTATCAACTAAACTAACAATTGCAAAATGCAATAAGTTTAATCAATATATTCCCAAAGATCATAAAATATAAATGCTCCAACAAACACACAAATACAAATATTAACAATAACCTAGCTTATAAATATATACTATCACATATATACAAAACATGCAAATAAAACACCTAAACTATTTCCCCATAAGTAAAAGATGCAATGTCCTCATTGTGTAAGAGACATGCAAAAAATAAACTCATAACAAGAAGAATAGAACACAAACAACAAAACAAATAAAAGTAAAGGTAAATAGAGTAAAAGAAAATTTCCCTCAAGAAGGTCCACTTGGAGAACCTGGTGGAAAAGGCATGAACTCAATGTTTTGCTTGTGAAGGAAGGCCAACAACTTGCAATTAATGTTGTGGTGGCTCCAAAATAAATCCCTTAATAGCACCTATCATAGCATTAGGGATTTTATTGGCATCATATATTGCATCCAAATGTGTAAGTACTTACTGCTAGCCTACTAAACTAGCTCCTCATCATCATCCAAAGTCAAATGTGGACTACCCTTTATAGCAAAGGCTGTTTGCTTCCCTTTGCCTAATGTTAGCTTTATAGTATGTTCCTCATAAGAGTAAAACATAGGTGGCTAACCCCCTTTCTCCAACCATTGGGAATTCCTCAAAAACACAACATCCAAAATTTAATTTTTCTCATCCTTCTTAGGCTCAAAACTAGCAAATTGGCCCAAACATCCCAACACAATACCTGTCGACATATGGCCCATACCCACGATCTTAGTTTTCAAAATGGATGCATCATTCAATCCATAGAAAATGAAATATGTAGAATAAGCGGTCTTCTTTGCCAACAACTGATGGAATATGACATGATATGTTCATGGTAATCATGCAGCGGAAAAATGATAAAATCGATCATACATGCCAAACAATTCCATGATAAGAATCGAAACATGCAATTTTAGGGTTTTTAAAAACTTACAACTTTAGATGCCTTTTAAAACTTGAATTTGATGATCAACAGCAACCAAGATGGATATGTCAACCTTAGATCTTCACCACCAATGCCAAAAGAATAGCCTTTACGCCACTCTTCTCTATGTTCACACACACAATTGCAACGACAGCTTAAAATTGAGATTGCTAGGTCTCTTTTAAAGTATTGTGTAATGGCAATGGTTTGAAGCTACAAGAATTGATCTTGCACTTCTTTTAGGTGCTATTAATGCCCAAGAACACAAGAGAATGAGGAACAATCCTTTCTCCTTGTCAAAATTGGCCTAAAGAATTTCGTGAGAGAGAGAGAGAAGTAGTTCAAGCCAAAACTATCAAAAAACTAGGGTTTCACATTCTTTTTCCTCTATCAATATATATCACCTAATTATGTAAATGATTAATCTAAAATCTATTACCTCAAGATAATTTATTTTAGCCTTAATCACTTCCTAAAAAATAAGTAATATATATTGATTAAAAGTCTTTTAAAATTCAAATTATTTTAAATAAAACATGAGACATTTCAATCAAATTAATCACTTAATAAAGAAATCAACATGTGCCGAAATTCCCTTTATTTTATCTTGGAATTTCAGCTAGGTTATTTATATATTAAGTGCTTTAATTTGATTTAAATATCATTAGGATTTAATACTCAATTAACTTAATTAATACAAGATAATTAATTAATTGAAATTAAACCATATGGGATGAATTTCTCTCTCATGGGCCAAGGTCCAATAGCATTTATAATGCCCATTATATATATTAATTTGACTTTAATTAAAAACCCAAATTAATGCCCAATACATTATTTAAATATTTTCAGCCCAATGCTTTGTGTGCGATCCTATAGGTCCATTTGATGTTGGCAATGAATTAATAAATTAATTCAAAGGCTATATATATTCTCTAGCAAGATATTATAGCATTCCAAATTAAATGAAAATGAATATGGCAATTAGTGAGCTAATGCAATTTTGTATTGTCCCTTACCCATAAATATCAGAATTAATATAAGGCATGGAACTAGTCATCCTTATATATATATTAATTCCTTTCTTGATATTCCAGTGACACTGAACTCTCAGATAAATAATGATTACTCATTATTTCATCTCGATATGGCCATACACTTCTCAGTTCACTGATCAAGTGGCCGATGATATTTTCTCTCTTATAGAGAGGGGTAATCCCCTCACTTCTCTCATGCTCTCTAACATGAATTAATGTATACCCAAGCATACCCGTACTTGTCACTCTATTACGAGCATGTTAGGTGTATGTCAAAGTACACAATAATTCTTAAAGAGTTACCACTTGTACCATGTAGTATTCTCATGAACGGATTAAATCCAAATACCATATTCTAAACATGTATTTATAAACTCTGATTGACACTCTTGTCCTTATGATCCGTAAGATAGAACTTAACTTATTAGAGAGAGCATACTAGTCTTAATCGTTTTGTTATTCCCATAACAATGACTGACTAGGGATATTTAGAATGAAGTCTCATTTGTTTCAAGGTCTTACAGCCATGTGCCTCACACATGATAACTTAAACTGAAAAAACACTTTTGGATAGTTCTATCAATTGATATGCACATGAATACAATAGATAAAACAAATACCTCATTTATTAACTAAAGTGTTTTATTACAATGTATTGGGGCTAGGGCAAACTTACAATCTCCCATAAGTACTAGTCCTGATTGGGCATAGCCCTAAGACCGAATGCTCTTAAATGAGCTTCGTGCAGATTTTGACACAATTGTTTCATCAAAGGATCTGCTACATTGTCTTTACTTTCTATCTTGCTAACCTTGACATCCCCACGATCAATAATCTCTTTAATTAGGTTGTACCTCTTGAGTATGTGTTTGGATTTTTGGTGTGATCGGGGCTCCTTGCCCTGTACGATGGCCTCATTGTTGTCACAGAAAATTTCTAATTGATCTAGGATGCTTGGGACCACTCCTAATCCAAAAATGAAATTTGTAATCCAAATAGCCTCTTTTGCAGCCTCACTCACTGCAATATACTCAGATTCAGTAGTTGAGTAGGCAACGGTCTCTTGCTTCGAGCTTCTCAAGCTGATAACACCACCATTTAAAACAAAAACAAATCCAGATTGTGATCTAGAATCTTGAGTGTTGGTCTGAAAAGCAGCATCGGCAGAACCTTGTATGACGAGCTCTTCGTGACCACTATACACCAAGAAGTGATCCTTAGTCCTTCGTAGGTACTTTAGAATCTCTTTTATAGCAGACCAACACTTCTCACCAGGGTCTTCCTGAAACCTACTGGTTACACTTAGTGCATGAGCAATATCCAACCTAGTACATAACATAACGTACATGATATATCTAATAGCAGATGCATATGGGATTCTACTCATGTTGTCTCTTTCCTCTTTGGTTTTAGGGCACTGTTCTTTAGTCAAAGGAACTCCCAAGCCAAAGGTATGTACCCTTTCTTTGAGTCTCCTATACTAAAATGCTTTAGTACTTTGTCTATGTACTTTTCTTGACTTAGTTCTAAAAGCCAATTCGATCTATCTCTATAGATTTGAATACCAAGTATTGTCTTGGCTTCACCTAAGTCTTTCATTGAGAAACATTTTCCCATCCATTGCTTAACCTTTTGCAATGTTGGAATGTCATTCCCAATGAGAAGGATATCATCCACATATAGGACCAAAAATACTACTATGCTCCCACTAACCTTCTTGTACACACAAGGCTCATCTTCGTTCTTGATGAAGTCAAATTCTTTGACAGCCTCATCAAAATGAAGATTCCAACTTGGGTGCTTGCTTTAATCCATAAATGGATTTTTGAAGCTTGTAAACCTTCTTAGGATGCTTAGGATTGATAAAACCCTCAGGCTGTGTCATATACACATCCTCAAGTAAATTTCCGTTGAGGAAAATAGTTTTGACATCCATTTGTCGTATTTCATAATCATGATATGCAGCTATGGCAAGCAAGATCCTAATGGACTTGAGTATGACTACAAACAAAAAGGTCTCGTCATAGTCTACACCATGAGTTTGTCAAAAACCTTTTGCTACTAGTCTACCTTTGTAGGTCTTATCAGCTTTGAGTTTAAATACCCACTTGCATTCAATTACCTTAGCACCTTCTGGTGGATCAACCAAGGTCCAAACCTGGTTATCATACATTGATTGCATCTCAGATTTCATGGCTTGAAGCCAATTTTCTGACTCTGGGCTCTCAATAGCTTCTTGGTAGGTAGTAGGATCCTCACGATCTACTAACTCAATAGTGTCACTATCGGTGATTAGAAATCCGTATCTCTCAATCTCCTAATGTACCCTACTAGACCTTCTAGGTTCTTGTGTAATGGGTTCTTGTTCCACAACTGCTTATGAACTTGATCCCATTTCCAATTCATACTCTATAGGAGTTTGCGGCACTTGAATTTCTCCAAGTTTTACTTTACTCCCACTGTCTTTCTTAAGAAGGAACTCCTTTTCCAAGAAAATGGCCTTGCGAGCAATAAATACTTTGTTCTCGGCTTGTGAGTAAAAGTAGTATCCCTTTGTTTCTTTGGATAACCCACAAACAAGCATACAGTGGATTTGGACTCTAGTTTGTCAGATGTTAATTTCTTAACATGTGCTTCACAGCCCCAAAACCTGAGAAATGACATATTGGGTTCTTTCCCAGTCCATACCTCGTATGGTGTATTCTCAACTGCTTTAGTTAGAGAACGATTTAGTAGAAACGCAGCAGTTTCTAATGCATAACCCTAAAAAGAGATAGGAAGATTTGGTTGACTCATCATAGATTGAACCATGTCCAATAGAGTTCAATTTCTCCTTTTGGACACGCTATTCCATTATGGTGTTCCAGGAGGGGTGAGCTGTGAAATAATACCACACTCTTTTAGATGACTATCAAACTCTTGGCTTAAGTATTCGCTACCTCGATCTGTTCGAATGGCTTTTATACTTTTGTCAAGTTGTTTTTCTACTTCGTTCTTAAACTCTTTGAATTTCTCAAAAGTTTCATATTTGTACTTCATTGGATAGACAAAGCCATATCTACTGAAGTCATCTGTGAACGTCATGAAGTAGCTAAAACCACCTCTAGCTTGTGTACTTAATGGTCCACATACATCGGTATGTATTAGTTCCAATAAGCCATTAGTCCTTTCACCTTTCTTGTTAAAAGGACTCTTTGTCATTTTTCCATGTAAACATGGCTCGCATGTATCATAAGACTCTAACTCAAATGAACCAAGCACTCCAATTTTGTGGAGTCTTGAAATGCATTTTTCATTTGCATACCCTAAACGAAAATGCCAGAAGTAAGTAGGGTTCAATTCGTTTGATTTAACCCTCTTTGTATTAATGTTGTATATGGACTATTTGTTTTGTAGATCAAGGATATAAAGGCCATTTTGCAACATGGCATTGCCATAAGAAATGCCTTGGCGACAAATATGAGCATTGCCATTTTTAATAAAAAAATCAAAACAAGAATCTGAAATAATGTTTTTGCTCACAGCAGGCACATAATAACAATTTTTTAAAACTAAACAAAGTCCAGAAGGTAAAGTGAATTGATAGTCGCCTATCTCAATGGCAGCAACTCGTGCTCCATTCCCCACACGGAGGTCTACTTTATTCTTCCCAAGTAACCGCCTATTTCTTAGCCCCTGCACATTTGAACAAATGCGAGAACAACAACCGGTATCCAATACCCAAGTGGTAGAAAGAGAAAGGTTAATCTCAACAACAAAAATACCAGAACTGGATGCCTTGGCTCCATTCTTCTTTTGTTCTTCCTTGAAGAGAGCGCAATTCTTCCTCTAATGCCCTATTTTATTGCAATGGAAGCAAGTGCTCTCACTCTCTTTAAGCTTCTACGCCTTGGATTTGGATTGGGCTTGAGGTGCACTCCCACTTGACTTAAACCGAGCCAGGTCATTCTTGGGATTTGCCTTTCCCTTTCCTTTTCCCTTAGCAGGTCCCTTCTTAATGCCCCCTTGAACCATCAATACGGGATTGGTCTTTTGAATGTTCTCTTCAGCATTCTTAAGCATCCCATGGAGCTAAGTGACTGAGTTGTTCATTGCAGGCATGTTATAATTCATCACAAATGGATCATAATCATCAGTTAATTATCCTAAGATCAAGTTAGTGGCCAATTCTTTTGGCACTTGTACCTCAAGCCTCTCAAGAGTATCAAGATACCCTTCCATCTTGAGTACATGGGTACTAACAGGAGTACCTGCAACCATCTTACAAGAAATTAAGGCCTTTGTTGTCACGAACCTCTTGTGACGAGCTTGCTCTTGGAACATCTCCTTGAGTTGCACCATAATCGCATAAGCCTCTTGGTCTATGAATTGCTTTTGCAAATTAGGCACCATAGTGACCAGCATCAAATAGGTCATATCATTGGAGTTGCTCTTCTTGGTCGTAAAAGTTTCCTTTTGAACTGCAACGGCGTTCCTAGCAGGTTCTTTAGGCAAGGGTGCATCCAAAACATACAACTTTTTCTCTTGCTTAAGAACCATTCTAGTGCTCTGATGCCATTGATGGAATATGACATGATACGTTTCTGGTAATCGTACAGCGAAAAAATGATAAAATCGATCATACATGCCAAATGATTTACATGACAAGAATCGAAACATGCAATTTTAAGGTTTTTAAAAACTTACAACTTTAGATACCTTTTAAAACTTAAATTTGATGATGAACAGCAACCAAGATGGATATGTAAACCTTAGATTTTCACCACCAATGCTAAAAGAACAACCTTTATGCCACTCTTCTCTATGTTCACACACATAATTGCAACGACGGCTTAAAATTGAGATTGCTAGCTCTCTTTTAAAGTAGTGTAATGGCAATGGTTTGAAGCTACAACACTTGATCTTGCACTTCTTTTAGGTGCTATTAATGCCCAAGAGCACAAGAGAATGAGGAACAATCCTTTCTCCTTGTGAAAATTGGCCTAAAAAATTTTGTGAGAGAGATAGACAAGTTCACGCCAAAACTATCAAAAAACTAGGGTTTCACGTTTTTTTCCTCTATCAATATATATGATCTAATTATGTAAGTGATTAATCTAAAATCCACTACCTCAAGATAATTTATTTTAGCCTTAATCACTTCCTCAAAAATAAGTAATATATATTGATTCAAACTCTTTTAAAATTCAAATTAATTTGAAATAAAACATAAGACATTTCAATCAAATTAATCACTTAATAAAGAAATCAACATGTTCCAAAATTCCCTTGGTTTTATCTTGGAATTTCAGCTAGGTTATTTATATATTAAGTGTTTTAATTTGATTTAAATATCATTAGGATTTAATACTCAATTAACTTAATGAATACAAGATAATTAGCTAATTGAAATTAAACCATGTGGGCTGAATTTCTCTCTCTCATGGGCCAAGGTCCAATAGCATTTATAATGCCCATTACATATATTAATTTGACTTTAATTAAAAGTCCAAATTAATGCCCAATACATTATTTAAATATTTTAAATCCAATGCTTTATGTGCAATCCTATAGGTCCATTTAATGTTGGCAATGAATTAATAAATTAATTCAAAGGCTATATATATTCTCTAGCAAGATATTATAGCATTCCAAATTAAATGAAAATGCATATGGCATTTAGTGACCTAATGCAATTTTGTATAGTCCCTTACCCATAAATATCAGAACTAATATAAGGCATGGAACTAGTCATCCTTATATATATTAATTCCTTTCTTGATATTCCAGTGACACTGAACTCTCAGATAAATAATGATTACTCATTATTTCATCTCGGTATGGCCATACACTTCTCAGTTCACTGATCAAGTGGCTGATGATATTTTCTTTCTTATAGAGAGGGGTAATCCCCTCACTTCTCTCATGCTCTCTAACATGAATCAATGTATACCCAAGCATACCCGTACTTGTCACTCTGTTACGAGCAAGTTAGGTTTATGTCAAAGTACACAGTAATTCATAAAGAGTTTCATAGAGATTTTAGGTCTAAGAACTCCGATACAAAACTTGCATATAAGAAACACTTATGACTTGTACCATGTAGTTTTCTCATGAACGGATCGAATCCATATACCATATTCTAAGCATGTATCTATGACCTATAATTGATACTCTTGTCCTTATGATCCGTAAGACAGAACTCAACTTATCAGATAGAGCATACTAGTCTTAATTCATTTGTTATTCCCATAACAATGACTGACTAGGGATATTTAGAATGAAGTCTCATTTGTTTCAAGGTCTTACAACCATGTGCCTCACACATGATAACTTAAACTAAAACAACATTCGTGGATAGTTCTATCAATTTAACATCCTTTTTTACAATTTTACCAACTCTTTGGCACTTATCACATCAAACAACAAAAGAACATGCATTTTGAAATATTGTAGGCCAATAAAAACTACATTTAAGCACACGAGCTTCACCGATGTTTAGCAAGTGTACTAAATTAGTTAGTAATAGAAGAGAATAAGATTAAGGCCCCAAATATTAAATTCAAAGGAATTGTGTAAAAGTTATGTAGTTTAGATTTTAGAATGAGTGATGTGTGTAAAGAATTCCCTAGTTTTGAATGATATAGAATTAACTAAATTGAAAATGGAAACTTAAATAAATAAAGTAATAAAACTAAAGCGAATAAATGGAAACTTAAGCAAATAAACCAATACTTAAACAAAGCAAGATGTAAAAGATAGTAAAATTCAAAGATAAAAAAAAATACTTCTGCTAAAGGACTTTCACTACAAGAAAAAGGGTTATTAGGGACCAATTAGTAGTAACCACTCATTTTTTTTGTCCTTAAAAGTATACTAATAAGGACCAATTTTATTTCATTTCCCTAATTCCCAATTTTCCAAGTTTAATATGGAATATATCTAAAATGATCACTATTTTTAAAAAATTTTGCCCTTGATCCCCTAATTAGTAGCGGGACAAAATCACCCCAAATTGAAAAATAAAATAAAAAATAAATGAAAAGAGAAAGTGGAATTTTAGGTTATAATCTATATTCATTCTCCTCCTCTTGTGAATACCCAAAAATTATTCAATCAGTTAAACACAATGCATCTCTCTTTCTCTAAGCAGCCCTTACTATGAAAATACCACCAATTCTTCTCCATCATCATTATCCTTCCTCGAGCTTCATTTTCTAGGTATGAGCAGCCTATACTATGAAACAACTTAACTCTCTAATTCTACCTTTATTTGCTACATTTTACTTTTTTTTTCTTTTTTTTTGCATAGCATTGGATTGTTATTTTGTTACCATTTTGTCTTGTCCTGGTTTATAGCTTTCTTTTATGTTTTCTTTACTGCGCTATTTTTTAGGAGCTTCGTGTACTGCATTGCCTTCTCTTACATTATTTTAGGGGAACCTAGGATTTTTGACATGGGTTTTATGGAAATTAATTTGCATTTTATAAGTGGATGGGAATTTGAGACTTGAGATTTGAGTAAATTTTATTGCTTTTTGGGGTTTCAACTTATGGGTTATGGTGATTTTCTTCTAATTTTTCTTTTTCTTGGTTTGCATTTGGAAGAGATAAATGAAATAATGGGGAAAATAACTACTTGTTTGGCTATATTAGAGAAGAAGCCTCACAGACCTAGTGGCTGTATGAGGAATTTCTTTTTGTTGTTTGATTGGAATAAGAGATTTGCCTAATTTGAATGGAATCGGGTATGAATTTTTGGGTTGATGATGTCTTCATCAAATTAAGAGGATGGGATGTTCTGTATTTCCTTTTTTATTGTTCTTATAGTTTCGTTGCATACTTGTTTTTTGCATCTATTTTAGTTGAACTGATTTAAGACACTATAAGAAAATGTTAATATAGCAACAAAAATATTTTTGTTGCTAATTTAGCAACGAAATTTCAATACCATTGCTAATTAGCAAAGGAAATTCAATTTCATTGCTAAAAATCTTTAAATTTTTTTTATTTTGCAATGAAAATAAAAATGGTTATTTTCCATTGCTAAATATGGGGGGAAGTTTTAGTGCCAAAGTGTAGCAACGAAATTTTACAACGAAATTCTTATTCTGTTACTAAATAAGGCGTTAGTAAATCGCACAAAAATTTTCAGTAGCTAAAATAGCAACAAAAACTTATTTCGTTGCTAAAATAGCAATGGAAAATAAATTTCGTTGCTAATTTAGAACTAAAAATTTTTAAGGTCCCCTAAATAGCAAGTGAATATTATTTTCGTTACTAAAATAGCAACGAAAATAAAATTGGGTTGCTATTTTAGGAACTTTTAAATTTTTCAGTAGCAAAAATAACAATCAAAATCTATTCCGTTGCTAAAATAGAAACAAAAAATAAATTTTGTTGCTATTTTAGCAATGGAAGAGTTTTTTGTTGCTAATTCGGAACTGAAAATTTTTAAGGTCCCCTAAATAGGAACCGAATATTTTTTTCGTTGCTAAAATAGCAATGGAAATAAAATTAAGTTGCTATTTTAAGAACCTTTAAAATTTTCAGTAGCGAAAATAGCAATCCTAATCTATTCGAAAAATGAATTCCATTGCTATTTTAGCAACAGAATGATTTTCTGTTGCTAATTCGAAACTAAAAAATTCAAAGGTTCCCTAAATAGAAAAGGTTCCTTTTCGGTCGTGCATGCCAAGCTTAGTCTCTTGCAAATTGGGCACCATGACATATTTAGATCATAAAAATATAATTATTTTTAGTGATGATCACTTAGAAGAAAAAGATACTAGGAGAATGATTTGTATAGACTTATACGTATAATTAATTAATAGAATAACAAAAAAATTATAAAAAAAATTGATTGGTCAATAATGGAAATTAAATATTTATTTATCATAGCTAAGTATGAGTTAAAAGCTAATTACAAAATTAGTTGTCAACACGTTAGAATTTATATAAAAAATTAAAATTTCAAGATAAATTGATTTTGAATAGACATAGTATAATTAATAAAATATATTATTGGAGTTCGTTTGGATAAATATGACAAAATTAAATCCAAAACAAATCAAAATATAATAATTTGTAATAGTTATAGAATAAAATTTAATAATTAATAAATTTAAAAGAATAAAATAATAAATTTAATTATCTTTTGAAAAGAATTTAGATATTAGGATGTAAAAGTTTTTACTAGACTAAAAAAATCTAATTGGCAAATTAAAATGAAAGAAAGGAAATGTGTCAAAAAGAGAGAGTAAGAGGGATCCATTAGCTTTTGTAAAAAGTACTTTGGGCCACAAATTTCTAGGGAATAACAATTAAAAAAAGATTACCAGTTAACAAAAACAAGAAAGAAAAGAAAGGAAAAAGGGAGAGGGAAAAAGAGAGGCAATAAGGCAGAGACAGGCTCCACCTACATCGGCGATGGCCGATGGTGGCAAACCGGTGCTGCACTGGCCATCCCGATGCCCTTAATCCCTCGGTTTTGCCCTCTATTATCATAATCTTTGTTTAATTTTTAAGGGAGGAGCCAATGTCTTCTTAGGCAACTTTCGACCAACTCTGGTGGCTTATGGTAATATGAACACCACCATTGAACTCCTTGTGACCAAATGTTCATTTTCATACCCATTGTTCACCTTTAAATGCTGGTGACAAGTAGATTGAAAAAGGGAGTGGTGGGTTGCTTCGATTCAGATCCTCACCACACCGGTGCTGCACTGGCCATCCCGATGCCCTAAATCCCTCGGTTTTGCCCTCTATTATCATCATCTTTGTTTAATTTTTAAGGGAGGAGCCAATGTCTTCTCAGGCAACTTTCGACCAACTCTGGTGGCTTATGGTAATATGAACACCACCATTGAACTCCTTGTGACCAAATGTTCATTTTCATACCCATTGTTCACCTTTAAATGCTGGTGACAAGTAGATTGAAAAAGGGAGTGGTGGGTTGCTTCGATTCAGATCCTCACCACACCGGTGCTGCACTGGCCATCCCGATGCCCTAAATCCCTCGGTTTTTCCCTCTATTATCATCATCTTTGTTTAATTTTTAAGGGAGGAGCCAATGTCTTCTCAGGCAACTTTCGACCAACTCTGGTGGCTTATGGTAATATGAACACCACCATTGAACTCCTTGTGACCAAATGTTCATTTTCATACCCATTGTTCACCTTTAAATGCTGGTGACAAGTAGATTGAAAAAGGGAGTGGTGGGTTGCTTCGATTCAGATCCTCACCACACCGTGGCTCCTCTAGGTGCGTGATCACAAATAATAGGTCCTTGATGCTTTTGACTTCACGATGGGTGTATTGGTGCATCTCCTGTGAAGCTCCGGCGACTGGTCCGATGAGCACTATGGTGAAAAATATGGAAAATGCAGTAAAACAAACATCAAAAGCGTAAGTAACTACCAAAATTATCCGTGTTAATTTTGTTTAAAAATAAATTTTAAAATTTGTTAAGATCTATTTAGTTTTTAATTAAATGTCTATTGCTTTATGAATTCTTCTTGTATAATATATTTGTTAGTTGAATTTCACTTGTTTAAGATCAAATTTTGAATTTTAATATTTTTCATTGGTGATTCAAATGTTTGTTAGAGGAAGTATTCTTCTTCCTACTTTTACTCTTTTTCTGCAAGTTTTTGCTTGATTAGTTTCCCTTGTGGCTTGGTTTCTCGGTTCTAGTTTGGCTATCATTGAAGGGAGTTCTGAAATTTGCTTAGTGCAGGTTGGTGGTTTGATGGCATGCAATCTGTTCTTTCAAATTACCTAGTTGGTGAGGTTGGTGGTTGATAAATATATATATATATATATATATATATATATATTTGGTGTTGTGTATGTTCTGGATGGTCCACATTTGTAGGAAGGTACTCATGCCATTTTGTTCATTTGTTACTGCTATTCTATGCCTTCATATAATTAATTGATGACTTTTTAAGACTTTTACTTTCTAAAACATTTAAAATTAATACATTGGGTAGCAGCATATATATACATTGTAGTTTGTAAATAATTGTAGTTTATAAGTGGTACAGTGCCAGCCTTATTAAAACATTTAAATTAATAGATTAGGTAGCAGCATATATATACATTGTAGTTTGTAAGTGGCACAGTGCCAGCTTTATTAAAACATTTAAAATTAATAGATTAGGTAGCAGCTCCAAGTGTGAATTTCATTATTCTCACAAAAAAATGTCAATTTCACAAAACATATTTGTTAATGAATTTATAAGTATCATTAATTAGCGTTGATCCTTATTTTATAGGTGCATTGATAAAATATTAAAATTGGGAAACCCTTTTTTTCTTTTTCATTTTGGCAGTTTGATTTTAGCACCCTCTATGCAAATACCTTATTACACATGTATCATGAATACTATTAATCATGCTTATTCTACATGTTCATTTAACTATCATTTAGCCATTAATCATGCCATATGGTTCATATGCTTATATTCGTGCTACAAGTCTATTCCTGTTTTCCATTTCATACCTAGTATCATGCATACTATACTATATTAATATTACTTATGTATATCACATGCACACATATTCTGTCTTAGCTTTACTACTAGTGAGTTACAATATTCCGCATAGGTTTTATACATATCATAAGATAACTGGCCTTTATACAAAACATACGATAATTGTAATACAAAACATCCCACATCAAGGTTATAAGTCGATGGTTGGCCCTTCCTGATGCAGAGAACATCCCTCAACAAAAGTCTTGCTATTTGAACCTACACCGATAAATAACCCGTGCTAAGCTAAAAAGCTTAGTGGGGAATATCTACAGATGGATGACCACTCACATAGGTCATCAAAACATATATATACTATATATACATATACTATAAACAACATGTCCAACATAGCATGGCAACAATAACATATACTTTAAAGCATAAAGCATATTCTCATGTGCATAACATTGTACCCAAAGAGTAACAAATATTCTCATATTCATAATTCATATAGACAGTAATTTCCCATGTAAACATATTCAAATGAAACATAATTCCTGTGGGTAAACCAACAATATAATCCACAATATCAATCTTTAGTCAAATAACTTTAACTGTTTAATTTCGATCATTACTATAAATAACGTTTAGCTTGCCTTAGCTTTATCAGTGGATAACGGGAACTATGGATACACATCGATATCAAAAGAAGGATATCCGAAGATATCGAATCTATAGACCCAAACGGGGCCAACTGTACTGTGGACCGGTCAAGCATACCCAAACGGGGTAGTCTATCAACCCAAACGGGGTTGATCATGATCCAAACGGGATCATATATACTATGGACCCTATCGGGCCAAACTATGGCAGCTGTAATTTCTCTATAGGTGCCTATCTATCCACATCTAAAACTCTATCGCAGGCAGAACTATATTCATGTTCAATTCACATCTTAATACTCTATTCATAGTATAATATTGTGCACATATACATAGTCTTATAAAACTATGAATTCTCTGGTGCATAATCAGATATATGCACATTTCATATGCCAAGTTATAAATCTGGCTTATTCAAATCTGTATGACTATACAATTTGCATCATAGCATATAGGCATGACATATAATCATCATATCATATACTTGATCATGTTCTCATTAAGCATTTCACATGTTTATAGTCATGCTAATTCATCTTCTATCTCATAAGGCAATTGCATGCTCATATACTCATATACATAATCATAAATGTACATACCTGTGGGTGCATTCGCATGTAGTTGATTTATTCTTATGAGCATGTTTCCAACACATATATATACATTTATCATCATTCAAGTCATATGCTATACAACATATCAACATGTTTTCATATGGGCACATACACATGCCAAGGTCATACTATTATAATCCCTATTTTATAGCATAGGTACATGTCAATATGTGCAATTTCATGTCATAGGATTTACATGTGTATATATATATCAATTTTGCATATGACCATCATGCACAAGACTAATTACATGTATAGGTTAGATATTTCACCAAAAGTCTTTATTCATATACACAATTGAATGCACCTGTATTCATATAAATCCTTCATTGATAGTCATATTACATGCCTTATTCAATTAACTTTACTATCACATAAGCAACTATCTGTCTCAATCAATTTAAAATCATATTATCAAGTGTAGCAACAATCTGCACATAATTGTAATTTCTATTACACTGAGCAGTCTAGAAAATAAGTCCTGATTCAACCCTAGATTACATGTACTTAGAGATAGATTTAAACTTAGGTTTCTTCATATGAAATATAGGTATGGAAGTCTATTTTTCAATGCAAAAAAGCATCACTCAATTTGCTGTTCTATAGCTCAACTTATGAGCAAAACATTCCAGACAGGTCATTCAGTCTTGAAGGGGAGTTTGACTCATGAAGAGCTTCACGAGTGAACCAAATAAGGCAAATCTCACGACTCGTGAAGGAGTTCACGAGTGGAGAAGAAAAGCTATACATCACGACTCGTGAAGAAGCTCACGAGTCGGTCTATAATTCACGACTCGGACTAAAATTCACGAGTGAAAACCAATGATCCCATAAACAGATGCACGACTCGTGAAGAGCTTCACGAGTCGGATAATAGTTCATGACTCATGAAGGACTTCACGACTTGGCAAGGATACAAACTATTCACCAAATTCACTTCGATAAAAACCAGTAAAATGCAATCTTAATTTCTATCAATCATAACAATTTCCAAAAACTATTTTCCACATGCAATATGATCGGCCTAATTCCCATACCTTGGCTGACAAAACCTATATCTTCAACCTCTAGCAATATCCTTTCCCTTGCTCCTTCTTCCTTCCTCTTCTCCATCACAAATACTATCACTATCATCATATATTTCCAGCATATTTACATTGATCTCAGTCAAAATGAAAGAAGAAGAAGATGATGATGAAGGGTTTAATCAACAGTTTAATTACCTTAAGTTTAATACCTTGTACTCTTGATTAATCAACAAACATCATCCTCAAATTGTTTGAGTTAAATCAATGGAAATCAAAAGGAAGAAGAAGATGTTTTTTTTTCTGATTTTCTGTCTTCAATTTGCCGACTCCTTCACACACACACAGCCACCTCTACATTCCACTAATTCCTTTTATTTATATGAGTAGTAAAATTTCCCTTTACTCCCTCAACATCTTGCATGTCACATAAATACCTTGCAAATCTTTGAATGAATGACTTTAACCCCTCCACTAACTCTTTTTCAAACATTAACCTATCAAATTAATCATTCTTTCAAATTAACCTATAATTAAATGCTTTTATTCACAATTGGCCATTAATATGCCATAATTACAAATTAACCCCAAATTAATATCTTTTTACTTCAATTACACCCTCAATTACTATTAAACCATATTCTTTTATTTTATTTTATTTTCATGCAATTAACATAATAGCATGATAATTTATCCCCTTAATTTAATCATAAAAATATGCAAATTAAATTAGGGTCATGTTAGGGGCCTTACAATTCTCTCCCCCTTAACAATTTCGTCGCCGAAATTCATACCTGTTTTTAATAAATGAGGATATTATTCCTTCATAGCTATTTCTGGCTCCCAAGTAACTTCTTGCATATCATGATGTTGCCAGAGTACTTTAACAAGTGGAATTTGCTTATTCCTTAGCTGTCTAACTTCTCTAGCAAAAATTGCTTTAGGCTCTTCATCATAAGTGAAATCCGGCTGTACTTGCACATCTTGAACTGGTATCACATGAGATTCATCTGAACGATACCTCCGAAGCATAGAAACATGAAACACATCATGAAGTTTGGCTAGTTCCATAGGGAGAGCCAATCTATATGCCACTGGCCCAACTCTTTGAAGAATCACATATGGGCCTATAGACCTCAGGCTTAGTTTACCCTTTTTCCCAAATCTCAATACTTTTCTCCAAGGGGACACTTTCAAAAACACTTTGTCACCCACTTGATATTCAATATCTCTTCTTTTCAAATCAGCATATGACTTCTGTCTATCACTAGCTTCCTATAAACTCCAAAACACATCCTCTCATCATATCCTCTAGAATCTGAATAACTCGTTCAGATTGCCCATTCGTCTGAGGATGGAATGTTGTACTGTAACGAAGCTGAGTTCCTAATGCTTGTTGCAAACTTTGCCAAAATCTTGATGTGAATCTCGGATCTCGATCAGAGATTATTGACACCGAAATGCCATGCAGTCTAACAATCTCATTTACATAAAGTTCTGCCAATTTATCCATAGGGTAGTCCATCCGAACTGGTATGAAATTAGGTGATTTAGTCAGCTTGTCAACTATAACCCAAACTGTATCATGCTTTTTCTGTGTAAGGGGTAATCCTGTTACAAAATCCATGGTAATATCCTCCCCTTTCCACTGTGGAATTTGAATGGGGTTTAACAAACCAGAGGGTAACTGGTGCTCTGCTTTTACCTACTGACAAGTCAAACATTTGGAAACATAGGCTACCACATCTTTCTTCATGCCAGGCCACCAATAACTTTGTTTCAAATCCTGGTACATCTTATTCCCACCAGGGTGCATAGTAAATACTGTATTGTGAGCCTCATTCAATACTGTTCTCTTTAATTCTTTGTCATCAGGAACATATAATCTATTCTGATAATACACACCCCATCTTCTTTCACTGAGTACTCAGACTGGGGCCCTTCATGTAAAGACTTCAAAATCTTTTGCAACTTTTCATCATGTTTCTGTGCATCAATCACTATTTGCCTCAAACAAGGTCTAGCCTTCAACTGTGCTATTAAAGCGCCATCATAAGCAATTTTCCATCTACAGCGATGTGCAATCATAGCAGCCATCATCTTATGGCTCAAGGCATCAGCTACAACATTAGCTTTGCCTGGATGGTAATCCACTATACAATCATAATCTTTAAACAGTTCTAACCATCTTCGCTATCTCAAGTTGAGTGCTTTTTGAGTGAGCAAATATTTGAGACTCTTGTGATCTGTATAGATTCTGCACTTTTTCCCATACAAATAATGTCGCCAAATTTTCAAGGCAAACACTACTGCTGCTAACTCTAGGTCATGGGTTGGATAATTTTGTTCATGTGGCTTCAACTGTCTAGATGCATAGGTAATTACTTTGCCATCTTACATTAACACACAACCCAAGCCAACTCTAGAAGCATCACTATACATAGCATACTCCTTTCCTGTAACTGGCTGTGTCAAAACTGGAGCCTCTGTCAGAAATTTCTTCAACTGATCAAAACTTGCTTGACATCAGTCAGTCCACTCAAACTTTATACCCTTTTTCAACAGTTTAGTGAGTGGTACAGCTATAACTGAAAAGCCTTTCACAAAGCGACGGTAATAACCTGCTAAGCCCAGTAAACTTCTCACTTCTGCCACATTTCGAGGCGGCTTCCAATTCACTATAGCCTCTATTTTTGCTGGATCCACCCTAATGCCTTCAGAAGATACTACATGACCAAGGAAAGAAATTTCCTTAAGCCAAAAATCACATTTGCTCAGCTTAGCATACAACTGATTCTCCTTTAGAATCTATAAAACAATTCTCAAATGCTCAGCATGTTCCTCTTCATTCCTCAAATACACCAAAATGTCATCTATGAACACAACAACAAACTGATCCAGGTAGGGTCTAAACACCCTATTCATAAGATCCATAAATTCAACCGTTGCATTTGTTAACCCAAAAGGCATCACCAGAAACTCATAATGCCCATATCGGGTTCTAAAGGCTATTTTGGAAACATCTACATTCTTAACCCGAAGTTGATAATAACCCGAGCGCAAATCAATCTTGAAAAAACACTCCAGCACCCTACAACTGATCAAATAAATCTTCAATTCTTGGTAAAGGATACTTATTTTTGATTGTTACCCTATTCAACTGTCTGTAGTCTATGCACATCCTCATAGACCCATCCTTTTTCTTCACAAATAAAACCGGTGCACCCCAAGGTGATGTACTAGGCCTAATGAAACCTTTGTCAAGCAACTCCTGTAGCTGAGCTTTTAGTTCTTTCAATTCCAAAGGAGCCATCCTGTATGGTGCCTTCGAAATAGGAGCTGTACCAGGTAGAATGTCTATAGACAATTCAACTTCCCCTTTTCTTAAAAATCACTTA